>SRLM01001793.1:0-38460 GCA_015708895.1 Populus ilicifolia | reverse complement strand
TTCTCTTGTCTGCCTAAAACGTCATTGATAACGTCAAAATTAGAGCCACTTGAAAACATGAAAGTTCTAGGCAATTGTCTCAGCTTTCGTGTGTAAAAACTTCAACTCATTTCGACTTCTAGAACTCTAGATATGGCCAAAATACTGAACAGTGCTCAGGCTGGAGGACAGATTCGGGCTTCTTTGTTGTTGCAACAATTTGTACTTGAAAATGGCCTTTTCAGATCTTGGGCTCCATGAAAGTTGTAGGCCTATGTCTTACCTTTCCATCCATATAAAGTAGACCTAAATCTGAGATCTACAGCTCCAGATATGACCCAATTACCGAACAGTGTTCCTATTTAGATTGCACCGACATCTCTTTTCTAAGTTTGATCATCTCTTTGCTTTTGCAATTGAAGTTCTTAAAGTCATCAATCAATCCTTTCATTTATGTGATAGGCCTGCATTTAAAATGGACATTTACCACAAATTAAAGGTATCTTATATTATTAGATAGATTATTATAAAACGTACTTTAGTTAAGGAGTTATTGATACTTTAAGTGCAAAATGATGATATAAAACCATGATAAAAATGCACTTTTGAGTACTAATCAAAATGTAAGGACCTTCGCAGAAATCTCCAGAATTGGAAATTTGGTCTTTAATTAAATCGAATATATCATTCATGATAAGCTTTATTTGATGAGGAATGTTTTGCCAACAAATGAAAATAAAAGGATCTAAAGAGCTTGAAGGGTCAATAACATAGATTCTTCATTTGATATTTAGCTGGTTGTATTGATTTCCCTAACAAATTTAGTTAGGTCTTTGTTTTATGTTCAGTGGCTAGCCTGTAGCCATATGTTATTTTACGTTTTTGTTCTCATTGTAAATCTATGGTATGCCCCTTATAATCTTTGTATCATTTTCTTTTAATACATACATCAACTTACCAAAAACAAAAATTAAGACTAGCCAAAACCTGTTAGTATTGCTGATGTGAGGAGTTTTCATGGTTTAGCTTTTTTCTACAGGTGATTTGTGAAAAACTTCAACTGTATTATTGCTCCTATAATAGAATGCTTGAAAAGGGGGAATGAGTTTAGATGGAGTGCAGATGCTCAGCAAGCTTTTGAGCTAATTAAGGAAAAGTTGTGTACTACTCCAGTTTTAGCACTTCTAGACTTTGCTAAAACATTCGAAATAGAGTGTGATGCTTCCAGAGTTGATATTGGGGCTATTTTGATACAAGAAAAGAGGCCGATTGCATTCTTCAGTGAAAAGTTAAATGGAGGACGTTTGAACTACTCTATTTACGACAAGGAGTTCTATGCTTTGATTCGGGCTTTAAAGGTATGACAACACTACTTGTTGCCTAAAGAATTCTATATACATACTGATCATACTTAAAGCATTAATATAAGATTACTAATGATTGATACTTAAAAGTGTACTTTTATCAAGGTTTTATATCATCATTTTGCACTTAAAGTATCAACAACTCCTTAACTAAAGCATGTTTTATAATAATATATATAATAATATAAGATACCTTTAATTTATGGTAAATATTTATTTTAAATGCAGGCCTATCAAATAAATAAAAGGATTGATTGATGAATTTAAAAACTAAAATTGAAAGGACAAAGAGATGGCCAAACTTAGAAAAGAGATGTCGGTGCAATCCAAACCGGAACACTGTTTAGTAATTGGATCATATCTAGAGTTGTAGATCTCAGATTTAGGTCTACTTTATATGGATGGAAAGGTAAGATATAGGCCTATAACTTTCATATAAAGCTAAAAGCCATTTTCAAGTTAAAATTGGAGCAACAAAAAAGAAGTTTGAATTTGTGCTCCAGCTCGAGTACTGTTCAGTATTTTGGCCACATCTAGAGTTCTGGAAATTGAAATGATCTAACTTTTTTACATAAGAAAGATGAGATAATTTTCTACAACTTTCATGTTTTTAAGTGGTTTCAATTTTGACGTTATCAATGACGTTTTGGGCAGACAGGAGAAGATAAGGATTGTCACCAAGTCAAGAGTTGGTCACCCACTCATCAATTAGTCATCAAATCAATAGTTCCTAATTTTGGCCTATAAAAGGAGGCATTTGCCATGCATTTAGGCATCTTGGTGTCCAGATCAAGATCATGCTCTTGCTTTCTCTTTTTATATTTTTTTGGTATTGCTTATGCTTTGCTTTCATTAATATCAAGTTTATACCTTTTATTTCCTTTCATTTACTTAGTTAACTTTTATCTTATTTATATTCTTATTTATTTATTTATTTATTTTTCATTATGTCTAGCTAAGTTTATTATGTCAAGGTGAAAATGTTACACTAATAGTGTAAGAATAAGTATAATGTAAACTTAATATGGACTTTAATGTTTGATATTAATATGTTTTATATTTGTTATCTTGTTCACTTTTTAATACTTTGCTTGTTAAATGACTAATCTTGATTTATGTTGTACAACACTTGGTACAACAAATGCTTGACACTTTCATAGCCCATACTATATGGTATAACCGACACCTAAGCTATAAAAGGAACTTGATTTGTTGTTAACATAAGTTATAATCATGAATGTTTGACGAGATTTACAAGTATTAGCATTAATCGTATAAGATGACTAATGTAATTATGTTAACAATTTATAATATGATTGGAACCTCCTTTGTGTGTGGTTTTCAATTTAATAATAAGAGTTTATACTATACTTGTTTGACATACCATTAGCGGAACCTCTAACCTTGACATTTGTTATTATCATCATTCAATCCTTACATTAATATTTCATCTCAAAGTTCTCATCATCTTCTTATTCTTCTCCTTCTTTTTCTTTATTATTATTATTATTATTATTATTATTATTATTAATATTAGTATTACTACTACTACTACTATTGTTGTTGTTGTTGTTATTGTCATCTATAATTTATATAATTAACCTCCCTGTGGTTCGACTCCGGTCTTGCCAGGTTATTTATTACTTCGACACTCCTACACTTGGAAGAAGACCTTAATCATTTAGTCGTGTCAACTAATTATTAAGTGGGTGACCACCTCTTGACTTGGTGACAATTATTTTCTTTTTATCTAAACAAAATATTATTGTTAATATAAGAATTTAAATAGATAGTTTCATAAAAGTTTTAGAAATTTGTCTAAGCTTTCCAACAAAAGAAGAATGAGCTTATTTCACTTCTAGAACTAGAGATATGGGTTGAACATTGAATAGTGTTGTGGCTATATGACAAATTCTGGCATCTTTTTTGTTGCTACAATTTAAACTTGAAAACAATTGTTTTGAATCTTGGACTCTCTATGAAAGTTTTAGGCCTATGTCTTAACTTTTCATCCATATAAACCAGACTTAAATCCATGTTCTAGAACTCTAATTATGATCCAATAACCAAATAATTTTTCAATTTGAATTAAACAAACATTTCTTCTTTGAGCTTAGCCATCTTTTTGTCTTTTCATTTTTAATAGTTAAATATCAATCAATCCTTTAAATTGTGAGATATGACTGCATTCAAAATAAACATTTACTATAAATTAAAGATATTCTATGTTATCTGATTCGTTATTATAAAACATACTTAAGTTATTGAATTTAATGATACTTTAAGTGCAATATGACGATATAAAACCTTGATAAAAATGCATTTTTAAGTACTCATCAACAACATTCACCTTAGTGTACAACTTGTCATCCAGAATCTCCATATTTTAGTTATTGTGGTGGTTAAAAAAATATAGTGGTTGTTTTTTCTTTCAAAAATATATTTTCAACCCAAAACACATAAAAAACAACATCTTATAAACATTGTTAAATCAATCTACAATATTCAAAAGCATAAAAAATCACTTCAGAATCCAAAATTAACCTAAAACCCAAAATCTTCATGTGTTTAAATCTATTTTTAGGCACTTTTAATGTAAACAAAATACCCAATTTAAACTAGACTAATCATATAAAGCCTTTTAAAACAAAAATCTACTATTTTGATAGTTAGAATCGTCGCAACAACTTTCTTTCTAAGTTAGAATCTGACAATCCATAAAAAAACTAAAAATAAAGAAAATAAAGTTTGACACCGAAGTTCATTTTTCTAAAATTATAAGGATTGGTCACCTATAAGCTACCGAAGTTCATTTTTCTAAAATTATAAGGATTGGTCACCTATAAGCTAAAAAAGATAAGGGTCTTAAATGTATTTTTCATATAAATTTGAAAGTCAGTACCTATTTTACCTATGTTTTTCCTTATAGCCCTTTGATTTTCATTCCAATCCTTTTTAAAAAAAAAATGCAATTGGGTGTTAATTTGAGCTCAATTGTGCACATTAAAAATTTTAGGATCAAATTAATTTTTTTAAAAAAAATTATTGCTCCACTCTATAGTGATTTGTGAGAGGATGACCGAAAATTTTAGTTACAATATAGTTTGATACCAAAAATTTTCTTTTCCCTAAAATTAGAGGGTCTAGTCATCTAATAAATAAAAAAAGATAAGGGACCCAAATATATTTTTTAAATAAATTTAAAAGTCACACCCTATTTTAACCACATTTTTCACTTCAACCCTTTGATTTTCAATTCAATCTTTTTTTTAGGTTCAAATGTGAAAAGAAAATATTTAAGGATTGACACAACCAAAAGATTGATATCTTCTCCCAAGTGCAAGAGTGTTAATTGACACAACCAAAATATTGATGTCTTCTCCCAAGTACAACAGTGTTGAAGTAATAAATAACCCGGCAAGACTGGTGTCGAACCATAGGGAGGTCAATTGTATAAATTATAAATAATAACAATAACAAGAATAATAATAATAATAATGATAATAAGAACAACAACAACAATAACAACAATAATAGTAATAGTAGTAGTAGTAGTAATAGAAGAAGAAGTTGATGAGAATTTTGAGATGAAAGATCAACTTAAGGGTTAAATAATGATAACAATAAATGTCAATCTTAAAGGATCCACTAATAACATTTCAAACAAGTATAGTATAAATTCATATTACTCAAATGAAAACCACACACAAAGAAAATTCTAATAAGATTATAAATTATTAACATTATTACATTAGTTGTCTTATTCGAATAATTCTAATACTTGTAAATATTGTCGGACATTCATAATTATAACTTATGTTAATAATGAATCAAGTTCCTTTCATAACACAGGTGTTAGTTATACCATATGGTTTGTGATATGAAAGTGTCAAATATTTGTTGTACGAAGTGTTATACAATGTAAATCTAGATTCGTCATTTAAAAAGCAAAATATTAAAGAGTGAACAAGATAACAAATATAAAACATATTAGTATTAAATATTAAAGTCCATATTAAGTTTACGCTATACTTATTCTTACATCATTAATATAACCTTTTCACCTTAATGTAATAAATTTAGATAAACATAATAAAAGAGAGAAACATAAATAAATTAGATAAGAATATAAATAAGATAAAAGTTAAGTAAAGGAAATTAATTGAAAGACATAAACAAGATATTAATAAAAACAAACTTTAAACATTACAAAAATACAAAGAGAGACAGCAAAAGCATGATCTTGATCTAGAAACCAAATTGCCTAGATGCATGACAAATGTCTCCTTTTAAAGGCTAAAATTGAAAACTATTGATTTGATGACTAGTTGATGAGTGAGTGACCAAAACTGAGACAATCCTTATCTTCTCTTGTCTGAATAAAACGTCATTGATAACATTAAAATTTGAACCAGCCCTTCTACATGAAAGTTTTAGGAAATTATCTCAACTTTCCAATAAAAAAACATTAAGTTCATTTGGACTTCTAGAACTCAAGATATGGGTTGAAAACTGAACAGTGTCTAGGTTGTAGGATAGATTTGAACTTCTTCGTTATTGCTACAATTTGAACTTGAAAGTGATATTTTTAAATCTTGGACTTCATGAAAGTTATAGACCTATGTCTTATCTTATCATCCATATAAAATAGACTTAAATCTAAGATCTATAACTTCAGATATGACTCAATTACAGAATAGTGTTCCAGTTTGAATTGCAACAACATCTCTTTTCTAAGTTTAACCATCTCTTTTTCCTTTTAATTTCAATACTTCAACTCATCAATCAATCCTTTTATTTATTGATAGTCCTGTATTTATGATGAACATTTACTATAAATTGAAGATACCTTATGATATCAAACTTGTTATTATAAAATATGCTTTAATTAAGTAGTTATTGAAACTTTCAAGTGCAAAATGATAATATAAAATCTTGATAAAAATACTCTTTTAAGTACTCATCAAGGATCAAATTTAAATTTTTTTAAAAAATCATTACTCTAATCTATAGTAATTTATGATAGGATTGTCAATATTTTAGCTACAATATTTTTCTAACAAGGCTTAGCATCTATTAATTATATACATGTCCACAAGCCCATTAGAAATATACATTAAGCCACAAACCTATTATATATATACATAAAGATGATAGAGTTTGGTCTACCTAAAGTTTGGAACATAAAATGTCTAATGGAGACCAAAATATAACAAGGTGCAAACAATGTTTTTTACCGCGACTCACTTAAAATATGATTTGTCTAGGTATTTTAACTATTCATTATATTAGTCTACATCAATATGTATATGCTTGCATACTTATAGAGTTTTATGAAGTTAAATCTTGTGGGCTATGTTGCAAGTTAGATTACTTTTTTTAATGTAAAAAAAAAATAATATCTAAGTTACAAGAAACTTTTTAATATTGCCTAAAACCTAGTCTAAAACTTAGTTCAGCAGGTCAAATTTGATAACTCTTAACTTGACTTGTTGCCTAATTTAGATTTAAATTAAGTAACGAGAGCGTTGTTTTGAAATTATCTAGTAGACTTAATATAGCAAAAAAAAATAAAATCAAAGAATACAAAACCAGATAACAAAAAAAAATCCTTTTAGCTTTTAAAAAAATTATGTAGTGAGAATTTGAAAAAAACCATTGAGACGTCTATGTATTGAATTGACTTGAGTAATTTTAAGTTAACTCACCAAATACTTAACTCACCAAACCCATTATTATAGACTTCATTAGATTTAATAATTTTTTATTTAATTATATAATATAAAAAATATAGATAACAATTTTAAAATTAAAAAAATTAATAAAAAAGCAATGTTAAAAAAAAACCAAACCAAGTGTAATGCCTTGAATGGTCAAAGATACTTGATCTTAATAAAAACTTAAGAGTACGGGCTTGGGATTGATCTTAATAAAAACTTAAGAGTGCAGACTTGGAATAGCTCTAGGTCTTGAATGGCCTAATATTCTTGACCTTAATAAAAATCTAAAAATATGAGTTTGAGATAGTTTCATTTTTTTGTGCTATTTTTATTAATAATTTATTTAAAATATTTTTAAATAATTTTAATCATCGTAAACTTAATACTACCGTTATTAATAATTACCTCTACCTACATCATTGTTTCATTATATAAACAATGCCGCTATTTACATATAACATTTGACATTCTAAATTATTTTAGGAGTCATCATATTTTTGTTTTCTAGTTCATGGTTAGAATTAATTTCTATTCCAACTTTTTAGAATAACAATATAACATTAATCACATATATAATCTTCCATTTCTTTTGTTCATAATATATTAACTTATTATTCAAGTGAATCTGTATTTTGTTTTAAAAATAAACAGTCTCTTCTCGAAGAAATATTATTTTAAATAATAATAACAACCAATGAACCATGCAATGTGTAGGTTACAAACACGTAATTCAATAGTCAAACAGCAAGAAAATGGGATTTAGCTAAACAAACTATTTGCTCAGCATAACCAAATGAAGAAAGAAAAGATAGCACTAGTTTTTGGCAAAACAAACCAACCTCGGTCATAAGTTAGGTTTTTCCAGTGCTATTTCTCATCACAATCGTTTGATGCTATGATCTGCTGAAAGTCTCATTCGAAACCCAAAGGACACTCACAAGCTAAAAGATAAAAAGAGTATCGAAGCCTCGTATTGGTTATCATGCTACCTTTCCTACCTGGTCAATTTATACCACCACTTTTTTTTTTTTGAAAAAAACACCACTAAAATCCCCATTCTCTCCTTTTACAAACAAAGAGAAACCTTCTTTTTTTTTTTTTTGGGTGTATATATATATAATTTTCTTTTTTATAGAGAGAGAGTGTGAAATTTTATTTTTCTCATTTAGGCAGAGAAACAGAAAGGAAAAAAAGAAAAAGAAAAAAGAAGCCAAACCCAGCCATAAAAAAGAAAAGAAAAAAAAAAGAGGATAGGCGAATGGGAGAGAGCTCTCTTTCAATGGTTGAACTATTATTATTAGCACAAACTATATCTCTCATTTAAGAAATGAAAATGTCGAGGATGGGTTTTGGTGGGTTTCTAATATTGAGTTGAAAGATGCGATTTTTTTTTAGTTCTCACTGATTGAATGGTTGATTTGACTGGGTCTGAGATTTAATCTGCTCGATTTGATTTCTGATCGTCTAAACAAAATGAACGGTGGCGATGAAGTCGCTGAAGCTCCAGCAAGTCCACCACAGCCTCTAGAGTGGAAATTCTCTCAGGTATTCGGTGAACGAACAGCCGGTGAAGAAGTACAAGAAGGTAATATGTTATTCATTTGGATCCACATAATATTTGGTATGGGTTTTGCTAATTAGGTTTGGTTTTTGGATTTTGTATCCGAAATGGATCGGGGGTCATTCAGATATCGTGTTTTGGTTTGTGGGTCAATGAGTTTTTTTTTGTTGTTGTCATTTGAACAATTAGAGTGACTGATTCCCATTTGTTAAATTAATCGAGTAGTGGGTCATTGAGTATTTTTTGTTGTGATTTGAACTAGTAGAGTTACTGATTCCAATTTTTTTATACGTTAATTAATCGATTAGTAGTAGTAGTAGTCTAGTGAGCTTGGTGAAGTGGGTGGAGAACTTAATGGTTGTAGTTTGGATCTTAATGATGCTGTATAACCAATGGTTGATATGTCTGATTTAGTGAAATGTATTGATTTTTATGTTTATGCGGATAGTAATTTCTTCTGTTGATATTTGATACATTTTACATATGCATACATGTGAGTAGGGCAGGTTCAGTGATAGACTTATGTTTTATTGTTTTGTCTTCTTATTCATAGTTCAAGAACAGCGTTTGTAGAGATCTGTAGAGACTTCTTTAGAGTTGAATAGAGCTTTAGTTGTTTTAGTTTTATTTTTGAGTCAATGCCCCTGGATGTTGCCTGATTCGGATAGGTATGAGATTAAACTGAATGGATTTTCTGCATCGTTTCCAAACTTGTGGAAATTAAAATAAAGTGTTTCTCAGATATGGAGGAGTTTTACTTGAAAGAAACCCCATAGAAGACATGTCATTGGTGGTTTGTCAAGAGGTATCACGATATAATGAGTTATTGAATTTGGATACAATATGATGATGGCAAGATGGATGAAATTCCAGAAAAAAGGAACATGTATATATTTTATAAAGCTCGAGAGGGTATGAAAAGAGGCAGGTTGTGGGGATCCTGTGTCCCATTCATTGCTGAAGTGGAATGAAATCTTTGAACATGAAGAAAGATTATTAGAAGTTATTTAAATTAAGATGAAATGAAGGAGCAATCCAGTTATGTTTCCACTGAAGCAGGATCTTGGGAAATAACATTTGGAACAGTCTTGACTTGCATCTTTGCATGAACTGTAGCTTTGAAGAGTGCAATGTTTTCCAGGAAGGTTGCATGTCTAAAACTCATCACATTGCAGATGAGATGATGGAGCTATAAGAATAAATATAATGACCAGTAGCGAGTGTGTAAGCTGACTGCCAGCAGTTGGGATGCCAAGGTTTATGACTTTGAGGTAATTTGGTAAAGAGTGACCTTGAGAAATGGATGTTTTCTTTTGATAGTTTCTTCTATTGAGGACTTGATGTAGAAGATAGGATTGTATATCCTTATTTAAACAAGGAACAGAGAGTCTTGTTCAGTGCTCAGGGAGCATGGACTTACGCTAACAATTTGTCGCTGAAAGTATGTATTTCTACCTCAAAGAAATTACTATAATTTCTCTAGGAGGATTCCATCACAGAGCGGTCTTCAAAGCTACTTTATTTTATTTGGAAAAGATTGATGTTGATTCAAGCATGACTTCATCAGATGTGATTTTTTCGAGAAACTTACCTTTGATGTCTCCTTTTGGTTCAAGAAGGATGGAGTTGCAGAATTGTGCCATCACTGTTATACTTTGAGTATTTGATTGTTATTGCCCTGGTGAATTTTCTGTTTTGTGCTCAGGGAAATACAGGCTGTTTGTTTGGTTGTAAAGTACAACTGTATGTGGTGGAGTCTGGAGTTTGGTAATCTGTTGCTGGAAAAAATGAATTTTACCAAAAGATTCTGCAACATTGGGAGAAAAGGTTAAATGATTTCTTAGATTATCTTTTGTTTATGCAAAAAAATGCTTACCATACTGTGTACCTCCAGCAAGTGCAAAGGGCTATCCATCCTAGGAGTTGTGTTGGTGTCCTATCCTGTTCCAATGTGCTGCTCATTGAGAGCCTGTAGCTTCTTTCTTTATCTGGGCATTAGTGATAATGATTTTGGTTTTTCTTATTCTTATTGTCATGCTGCGTATGTTCTTAGCTTTCGTGTTTGTTTGTTTGTTTGTTATGCCTCTTTTCAACATGATCATATATTTCGTTTTGGCTACAAAATATTCTTCACAGCTGTATGGCAGGACATGTGATAAAATGCCTCAAATCTTGTTTTGTGTTTCTTTCTGCAGTTGATATTATTTCAGCTATTGAATTTGATAGATCTGGTGATCATCTTGCTACTGGTGATCGTGGAGGCCGCGTGGTTCTCTTTGAGAGGACTGACACTAAGGATGTGTGTTCTTTCTTCCTTCTATAGCTTCAACTGTAAAATCCAATATTGATATGCTTTTGCTAATTGTTTCTTGTTAGTGGATTTATTGTAGTGCTACTGGTAGTGTTATGATGATTTTGTTCTCTAATGTGTAGCATGGCAGATCCAGAAGGGATCTGGAGAGGATGGGTTACCCAATTAGCAGGCACCCTGAGTTTCGATATAAAACAGAATTTCAGAGCCATGAACCTGAGGTATTCTTTTCTGTCTTTTATTCCTGGCTTGATTTCAGATGCATTTTTTCAGACCACGCTTCAAACATTCACTGTTGTGTGTTCAATTTCTTTTGTGGTCAGTTTGACTATCTCAAGAGCTTAGAAATAGAGGAGAAAATCAACAAAATCAGATGGTGCCAAACAGTCAATGGTGCTCTCTTTCTCCTATCTACTAATGATAAAACCATCAAGTATTGGAAGGTAGGAAAGGACCCTTATCTTGAAGCATGATGAAAGACCTTGCACTTTTCATTTGTCATGTCTGCTTCCGAGCTCATCACAGCATTTTCAACTACCTAGTATGTTGTTGAGCCAGCGGCCAGTATGCTTGTTGTGTACACCTGGCATATTGAGAGAATACATATAATCACTTTTTAAATTGATCTGCTTTGAGGCAATGTTTATCAAAGTTCTTAATTAAGTTTTGGTTTGTCTTTGAATTTGTCTATTCAATAAATCATGCATGCTAGGGTGCCTAGATATAGCTTAAATAGGAGCATGTATATCAAACTGTGCATGGCATGTTATGGTGCCTTCTTGATGTGTCAAGTGCATATAGGTTGGTACTGATTTGCTGCTTTATAGAAACACTGCACTTAGTGCATGATATAGAGCTATATTATTGACCTTGTAATTAGTCTGGGTGTTGCTTTAGAGAGGTTGAATGGGTAGCAGGCATCACCAGGAATATATGCAGATGGATTTTCATAATCTGTGCTCAAATGTGGGCTTCTAATCATGATGGCTAGATGCATCAAAAGAGGCATTTGTGGGATATCTCATATATCAACACATTGTCCTGACTGCTTCAAGTGATATTTTTATTGATTTTTGATCTATGGTTGATACATTCTTGTCCACTTATTTATTTGATATTTTTTTATGAGAATTGTACAGGTCCAAGAAAAGAAGGTGAAGAAAATTTCTGAGATGAATGTGGACCCTTCAAAAGCTGTAGGAAATGGTGGCGTTGCCAGTTCAAGTAATTCAAGTATTGGTAAACAATATCTTGCAAATGGAGGAGACAAGTCACACAATTTACCAAGCAATGACCTGAGCATTTTACCTGGTGGTTTTCCATCATTGCGTTTACCTGTGGTAATTTAGTTAAGCAAGTCATTTTTTTCCTCTGTGAATTGGTTGTGTTTTTTAAATAAGTAAAATTATCTCCAGTTTTCTCATTTTTTTTTGGAAAAATCGAAAATAAACATGCTAATACCTAAAAGAGCAAGGAAGTACAATTTTTTTTTTAATGGATTGGTTCCCCTATGTAACTTTTAATATAGAATTCTTCATTACTTTAAAACCGGGTCAATTGATTTGCTAATGTATAAATGGAAGTCAAACCTTGTTTTTCTCACTTCAAATGTACCATGTAGGAAGGGGCCATTCATGAAAAATCACAGGAAAGAAGAAATAACAGGCCTTAAGACTTTAAAATGGAAAGATGAATACACAGCAGAACAGATCATATGAAAAAAGCTTGTCATCTTATGAAACAAACTGTTATTCAATGATAACCAAAATCCACAATGCTCAAAAAACTGAAGGAAATCCTAACAATTAGATCACATAACAGCTGAAGACCAAATGAAATCTAAAGCAACTAAACACTCTGAAAGAATTTTCACATATCTCCACTTTTCACATATGGCCATGATTATACATCCTATGAATATTGCTTTTTAATGGTCTCCTTGTCCTAGGAACAATGCTTTCAATTGAACATGTAAGCTTTCTATGTTATTGGTGCAGTGTTTTATGCAATGTGGTTTCTGAATGAAATTTAGATGAAGTTGGTTCCCCCTTTTCCTTCTATGTGTGCCTTTTATTATACATATTTTTTTAAATATGAGACAGGAATCTAATCCTGGAAGTCCTTTTATTTTCCTGTTTCAGGCAGGATTAGGGGGGATGCGGGTCTGGGTGGTGTTGTTAAAAGGAAATTTTTTTTCTGAAATTTTTGTATCATCTTATGTGGATCTTACTCTTACATGACCCTTAGGTGACTAGCAACGAGACAAGCTTGATGGCTAGATGTCGAAGGGTGTATGCCCATGCGCATGACTATCATATTAATTCAATTTCAAACAACAGGTTATTCCTTTTCTTTTATGGTTGTTTGGAACTTTTATTTGCATTTGGTTTCAGTAGGTGTTGCACTTCTAAAGTTTCTGTAATTGTTTGGTTCTTGGGTTCATTATTGTACTATGATAAACTTCAATACTTTGTCTACACATTTACATTATTTTCTCTTTCCTTATTGACAATGGAAAACCATCATTACTACTTGGCATCCACGGATTTTCTCTTAAGAAAAAGTGATGTTGTGATAAAAAAGCAGCAGCAGTTGTGTTGTTTATTTTATTGTTGTGTGCCTGTAGCACATTTGGTCCGTAAGGTGCTCTTTTCCTTGTAGTGTTACAAGTCCCATGGGCTAAATAGGGGACGGAGATGGAGACTGACAAGAATTGGTTTAGTGTACTTTATTTTTTATTTTGAATGCTTTGACCAATGAAAATAGCAGTGTTGTGGCTCTTATTTTTTAAGATAGACAATATAAGAATGAGAATAGTACAGAGGAACAATTAGGAGAATAAGATAAAGAAACATGCTAAGGATGCACTCAATCTTGCTGAGTACAGCCAGAAGAAATCATTTTAAGCCTCCTGATATCCCATAAAAAAAAGTACAAACCATAATTCTATACCATTACAGTTGCCTCAAAATGGAATGATCTTTGAAGATTCTAGGAACCCTTCTGCAGGCTTGTAAAGTTGGTGTTTATTCTCAAAGCGGTGAGCTAATTATCTCACACATTAAATCAGAGGACATTTGAGTTATAAATGCTGTTAGGATTAAGTGCCTTTATGCTGGCTGCCCTTAATTTTAACTTTTTTTCATGTGTTAAATTTGTCATTTTTGAAGAACAAAATTGCACTGTGCATGTGAATTGCTTGGTTTTGGCTAGTGCTTTGTGGTTTAGTTGCCTCTGTTGTGCTAGAAGTTGCATATTGTGGGTTTATAGGCTTGCTAGTTTTGTTCATTGCCTCAATCTGGAACACATAATGAGAGATTGTACTGGAGCATTTCTCTTGGTTTTTTCTAGCTTGTCTGATATTGGTATGGTTTTATTGAAATTTCACTAATCTTCCTACACTCTGTGATATATTCCAGTGATGGTGAAACTTTTATATCAGCCGATGACCTCCGAATAAATCTTTGGAATTTGGAAATCAGCAACCAAAGTTTCAATATTGTTGATGTCAAACCTGCAAATATGGAGGATTTAACTGGTAAGCGTCTTGGTCTCTGATACTGATTGTATTAATTATATAAATTTGTGTGATCCACAGACTTTTGATCAAATTTTGAGAATTCTGGTTTTTATGTTTTACTTTCTGGAACTCACTCGGCATCTCCATTCAAATTCATGAATAGTTACTGGACAATATATACTGTCAGCTTCCCCCCAATGGTTGAGTAATTGATTGTTTCAACCAGTGTTGTCAAAGGCGAAAGACACTAAAAGGCGCCAAGCCTATGAAATGCTCGAGGTGCTAGGCGCATACCCAGGCACTTGCTCGAATGAACCAAGGCGATATGCTATAAATTAAAAAAAAAATTATATAAATCTAAAATATATATCTTCCCAATTAAGATTACATCATTAGAAAATCAAAGGAAAATATAAAATATCATAACATAGTCATATAAAGTTATATTTTTCATCCTTAAAAAAAAAGATAATTGAAAGTAGTAAGTAGCCAAATAGATTAAAAAGAAAAATGAAATATCATCATCATTATTTGTTAATCTTCAAAAACATCTCCATGCGTGCTTTCCTCTCCTTCACTTGAATCCTCCATATCCTTCATTTCATGATTATATTCAAAATCTTCATCTCTCAAACTATATTGCACTTATTTATAAAAAAGTAAAGTATTAATTGTAAAATGTGTTGTTCTTCAACTCCCATTGTTGAAAAAATAAAGTGTAAATAAAGTGTGGTTGGTGTTTCTCTTCTAAGTGTCCTTCATTGTCTGTTTGTCTTCCACTTTAATGATTTTTTTTATTTTTTTACCCTATTCTTTGTTTTTTTACAAAAATACATCTAAGTTGTTTCTTGTGGTAAAAAAAAGAAAAAAAGAAAAATCCAACAGAAAAGGAAGAACTTCAAGCGGGCGCTAGCCTTAGCGGCTTGCACAACCCACTCACTAGGCAAGTGCCTCATTGAAATCCAATGAAATCCAACGCTTGAGGCTAATAAAAGTGCTGGGGCCTTCTCTGGAGCGCCTCAGTGCCTGTTGACAACACTGGTTTCAACTGCTAATTATCTGTATTGCTGATACTCTACTTGATGTCTCAACTACCTGTACACTTATACCTGCAGAGGTTATAACATCAGCAGAATTCCACCCCAGCCATTGCAATATGTTAGCATACAGCAGTTCAAAAGGCTCAATCCGACTCATTGATATGCGACAATCAGCTTTGTGTGACTCTCATGCCAAATTGTAAGTGTTTTTACTGGCTTTTTTGGAAGTCTTTTCAATACGATAAACAGCCCTTCAGTAACATCATCTACTCACGCAGGTTTGAGGAACCAGAGGCACCAGGCTCCAGATCATTTTTTACAGAAATAATTGCCTCAATCTCTGATATTAAATTTGCCAGGGATGGAAGACATATACTAAGTCGTGATTACATGACTCTTAAGGTTTGGGTTGATATAATTGCAAAGGTTTTGGTTCATATTTTTTTCATTGAATTTGTTGCATGTCTTTTGGATTCAAATAGTCATATGAGTCAAGGGTTATTCAATAAAACTGGCTTCTTAAGCATGCACTGTTATGCATTTTATGCATAGAAGAAATATCCATGTCTGCAATCCATAGGATGTCCAAATAGCATAATTCCAACTATGCAATATTCATCAAGCAAAATGTCTAGAGATAGAAATTGTTTGTTTCCTGCAAATTTGTTTCTTCTATTAACTGTTGCTGTAAGCTAGACAAAGGAGGTTATGTCTGTAACAAGGTTCTAAGACATTTGACACTAAGTACATAATAGGATATTCTGTTCATAAAATTGCGAGGATGGCACTTCTCACATTATTACTCTGAAAAACAATAAAAAAAAAATAAAATGGTGGGAGACTGCATGTTGGAGCATTCTAAAACTGTTTTTTCTTTTTGCTTACTTGATCATGTTTTCCAGTGTATGCTATGGTGGCAAAGATAGTTGATTCAGGGAAAGTGGGTACTACTGTATGAAATTTTTTGATAAATTAAGCATTTTTGCAAGCTGGTCAACACCAAAACCTTGTTTACCTTGAAGCCATTTTGATCAAAGAACAATGTTAGGCATACATTATACTAGCTTATAAAGATGCAGATTTCTGGACAATGGAAAGAGTTTGGATTGATCATGCATGCCGTGTTATTTTGTAATGTTAGAGATTTTTATTCTACTTGGACTTGTTAATTTCACGTGTTTGGAGGGCATGAGTACATTATAGGGACTTTCTAATTTGTTCTCTAGTTTTTCTATTCATCTGTTCCGAGAAATTGTTTTTCCCTATCTTTAAAATGTTTGGTTTAGTATATTTGTCTATTGGAATATGGGAATGAGTAAAAAAACAGAAAAACTCATCTTTCCAAACTTGGTAAAATTAGAAACCAAGTTTTCCAAGAAAAAAACATTTATCTGGTAAAAACAATCTGTATAGTTTTCTATATTCTTGAAAGATTTTTCAACTGGAAAATATCTCAAAAATATCAAACGCATGTCATTATTTTTCCTATTATTTCTGGTTTGGCTTTGTGTGAATGTTTCAAAAAACTACAACCTAGTTCTTAGAGTGGTTGATTTTATTTTCATGATACCTAAAGAAGTTATTCATGCATGTCCTCTCAATGTTAAGTTTTAATTTTTTTTTATTCTCAGTTTTCTATTTTCTTTATTATAGCTGTGGGATATCAATATGGATTCAGGTCCAGTTGCAACCTTCCAGGTTCATGAATATTTAAGACCAAAGGTGAGATTCCTTTCTTTAGACAGCTGAGCCTGAAAATTTTCTTTGTTAAGCCGTGTCCATTCTAATTATTTTTTTTTTTTGAATTTATGCAGTTGTGTGATTTATATGAAAACGATTCCATCTTTGATAAATTCGAGTGTTGTTTGAGTGGTGATGGACTGCGAGTTGCAACAGGCTCCTACAGGTCTGGTTCTTACATGTCCATACATCTGGTGACTCTATTATTGTTATTGACATCGTCTCTCGATGTGTCCATAATATGGTATTTCTTTTCATGTCCAAAGCAATCTGTTCCGAGTGTTTGGTTGTGCCCCAGGAAGTACTGAGGCATCAACTTTAGAAGCCAGCAAAAATCCAATAAGGTAGTTTCTGATTGACATAACAGTGAGATTGAAACTAACGATAGTTAATATGATATCTTATAAATCTTGAATTACAATATTAGGAGACAAGTCCAGACCCCTTCAAGGCCGTCGAGATCCCTAAGCAGCATAACACGTGTTGTAAGACGGGGTCAGTGCCTTCACTTCTCCTCTTCTTCCTTCCTACCTAAAACCCTCTTCCATGTTCCTTTGTCATCCTAACAACTTGTTTTTAATATATTAATCTGGAGATCACTCACTAACAGGAGCAGAAGGCCCAGGAGTTGATGCGAATGGAAATTCTTTTGATTTCACCATGAAGTTGCATCACCTAGCATGGCATCCAACTGAAAATTCCATTGCCTGCGCCGCTGCAAACAGCTTATACATGTACTATGCGTAAAGATGATCCGTGGAAGAAATGTGATGCTGCTGGAGAAGATTTCTTTTCCTTTCCCACCGAGTTAGGTGGAGGCGACAACAATATTTGCATTTCAAATGCCTTCAACCTGCAGCACTTGCTATGTTGTATCGTTGACCTGAAACAGCTATTGAAGAATCTAGGAGGAAGCAACATGTTCTCTATGGGGCCAGCTAGATCTCATCCCCCCCCAAAAAAAAGAAAAGAAAAGAAAATTCCTTTCCCTTTTCCACCCTTTACACCGTATCTTCTAAAATAGAAGATGCCTTATGTCCAAGTCGTGTTGGGTTGAAGTTGTAAGAAAATGTGATTGTAGCTCTTCTACAGCAAAACGTAAAGGATTTTCAGTATTTGCCGCAAGGTTGAAGGTGACTGTAGTTTTACGTAGATCTTGGTGGGAAGGAGCTGTTGAAACTTTCAATGCAATTTTTCAATTGATTCTTTATCATGCTTGAAACTTGGATGTTTTATTCCTTCTGGTTTACTGATTCCTTTGTCGCTAGGATAATCAAGTGAGCTTTACTGTCACCAAATGCCATTTGCCCATTCCACACAATTTAGGTGCGAGGATGATCGGTCTCTGCCAGTAGTATCGTCCTCTTGTCCTTTTTAAATGAAATGAGCAAATAAATCTTCCGAGTGTAACTCTCTGATCTTGCTTCATCAGTTTATGTATATATTCCATGCAAGGGCCCTCCATTCGGAATTTAAGAAATCATGGAGTGTCCTCGCAAGCTTTCTGGGAAATCTGTCATTGAAATAATTTTATAATTACAGGCAATACGTGCGTGCATGTTGATCAAGGAATGTATTTGGAAAAACCGTCTGACTGTGCCTCGTATCGCAATCCACCAATAACCATCAACACACACAAGTTTGTGTTTATAAAATTATGCCAATTTAACTAAACGGTATTGGATGACAAGACCACTGTAGATTATAATTTTTTAAAACAGTTTAAGGAATAAAAAATATTGTATTTTTCATAGAAATAAGAAATTTTAAATTTTCTTCGAGGAATGAAAATTTAATGTTTAAAAAAAATAAATGCTTAAAATTTATTAAGAAATAAAAATAATTCCAACAAAGCTTAATTATTAAAATTTTAAAGAATTAAAAAAACATTTTGAAGGGGAAAAAAAAGTTTCAAAATGCCCTGATAGGAAATTTTCAAAGATTATCAGAGAAATTTTAAACATTATAAAATTAAATTTTTAAGATTCTTTAAAAATATAAATGTTTCAGAAATTAAAAATATTAAAAATAGATCATTTATTAACTTTCTCCGTCATAAGTTAATTTTGAAGACTTTAATAATATTATTATTAATAACAACAACAACAACTTAAATTAAAATTTGGTCTGGAAAATATAATTTACAGTTCATTTTCAAAAATTGTAATGGCTGAACGTTTTCAAAATTATTTATATCTTTTAAAAATTTAGAGTTTTTTATTTCTTAATAATTTTCAAAATTTTATGCTAACAATAATTTATTATTTATTATTTTTTAAAAAATTAATTATTAGTTATTTTTGGAATTTTTTAATCTGAGATTCTTAAAACTTTATCTTCTGGAATAGTTTTAATTTAGTTAAATCGAAATTATAATTGGTTGTCATATTACAATTCAAAGCAATGTAGTTTGACTATGTTGGATTAACCAAAATCTGGAAATAGAGGATACATCTGAACATAACTTTTTCAAAACAGACTTATTTGCCGAATTGTACAAGCACTAGGGCAGTGTTTCCAAATGGAACTAAATTGATGGTTGCAAAAGGAGCGGAAGAAGTCGAACAAGGAATACTAGTAGTCATGGTTTTCATAGTCATTCTCGTTGACTTAATCATTGAATTAATTATTATTATTATTATTATAGCATGCGCGCAGCTTCGCCTTCTTGGAGTGGAATTTTTGTGATGACGTATAAAAATAATAATAAAAATTTATTTATTGTTACATAATATTTTATTATAAATCCTAATTAGTGTTATTAGAATCTAGATAAAAAAAATAATTATATATAAGGATTATGTATCACACTTTATATATTTTACTTAAAATAAACAATATTATTTTTCTGATATAAAATAAAATATTGTTATGTTTTATAAATATTAGTTTATATAAGGATTAAAATCAATCCATCGTAATAAAGTTGGATATCAATCTTAGATATTTTAGAGTTAAAAAATATTTTTTATATTTTTTCTATCAATATCAGAAATAAATCTTACATTTAAGTTTGTAATCCTTAATATTAAAAAAAATATTTTGTGGTATTTTTAAAATTTAGACCAAATTCTTATAAATTTTATAAACAAATTATTAAATTAAAAAATATATGCAAAGATATCAACAAAATTATTCTTCTTATATTTTTGTATTTAAGGATGCTAAATCATGCCTTGTATTTTTTTTATTTATACAAATTTGATTTTTATTTTTATTTTTGAAAGACTTGCCTATATGCAATTTGAAATAAATTTATATTTTTTTAAAAAAAGATTTTTGTTGTTTTTATGGAAAGAAACCAATGTATTTAATACCAAAAAAACACCTTGTGTATAGGTCATAATTTCAAATATTAAATATAAGGGGGGATGTAGTGAACTCAAAATTAATTGCAAAATGATCTTCTAAAAAAATTGAGAATTTATTGAAATTGGATTGAGGCTGCTTTTAGTGAAACATAAATAACATGTTCTTATCTAACTATTTTAAACATTATATTAATTCAAAATGAATTATCGTTAATTAACTCGAACATGATTAACACAAAAAATCTATACAAATCTTATTAATTTCATGAACTTTGTTCAAATTTCACGCCCATTTTAATAAATCAACACAAACTCAAGCATAACTCATGCACCAAAATTTAATATCAAAAAAGCAATCAACACCTAAAAACAACTCACAATTCAAATAAATATTCAAGTCATTTAAAAGTCAAAACACACAACAAATCAAATTAACATTGTCCAAATAGTATAAGAATTATACACAATAATAAGCATTTTATCAACTAAAGTGCATGACATTTTATCAATTTGTCAAAAAAATGATTTGAGGTTGTGAATTGATTTTCTGAGGTGGTTAGAGTGTCTAAGAACTATTGGATTCAAGGCCGAAGAACCACTGGAACAGTGATGGTGCATGTATCCACATGGCACTATCATTGACAGTGTGTGAGTTCATATGCGTTTATCACTAGAAGAAAACCAACTATGAGATCTAAAGTGCTTTTTCTTTTGTTTGGATTTCCTGAATATTATACATGTAGTAGAAACTATGAAAAAAAAATATTCATGAGTATTTAGGATCCCATTAGATAGATTTATAATAGTTTAGGGATTTATTACTTGAAGATTTGATTATTTTCAACTTTGAATAATTATTTAAAGGTTATGTTGTCACAAATCATAAGAAATCCAATTATACTGTTTCCAACAGTAATCCACACAAATCACTCATTAGAAATCTCTATTTAAGAGAGAAGGATTGTTATGCTTCGAGTGTTAACTCTAATTTTATGTTTACCTAGTTTTTTATATAGCATACAACAACTCATAAAAATAAGAAGTATAACTTATTATTTACAGGGTAATATAAAAAACCTATAAATTAGTAAAATATCAAATTCAGGATAATTTTAGAAATTAACTCATTCGAGTTCTTACTTGATTTTTATAGTTCTAGAAATATAATCCATGTATTAATTATATTTTAGTTTTTAATTTCTAAAATATATTTTAATCAAGTCATAATTAATTATATCATCTCAATTTAATTTATGATTGATAGTTTTTAATGTATGTGACCTATTACGTTCATAATATGTTGACTCAAATATAAATTCTAATTCTAATTAAATAGAATAAAATAAATAAAATAATTTAATTTATTATCAATTAAACAATTGAGGATAATTTTAGAAATTAACTCATTCAAGTTCTTACTTGATTTTTATAGTTCTAGAAATATAATCCATGTATTAATTATATTTCAGTTTTTAATTTCTAAAATATATTTTAATCAAATCATACTTAATTATATCATCTTAATTTAATTTTTGATTGATAGTTTTTAATGTATGTGACCTATTAAGTTTCTAGTATGTTGGCCCAAATATAAATTTTAATTCTAATTAAATAGAATAAAATAATTTAATTTATTATCAATCAAACAATTTATTAATTTATATTTGAAGACTAGGTGTATTATCTAGCAACATGTCATGACCCATAAAATATTAGAAAAATTATTAGTGGTTTGACTTAATCTTTTAGTGACATGTTTCTTCGTATAATTAATATCATTTCATCAATAATATTCTAATTTAACATTAAAACATAAAGTATATCTGCCATATTAAATCATATTTGTTCTCTATATAATACTTATTGAGTTTCAAATCTCATTCCACTTTAGTCAAGGATTTTCTAGTTAATAATATTTAAGAATAAATGAAATATTTTTTTCTAATTCACTTAGGGTGATGAATCCTCTGTTGATTATTCAAGTACCTTCATATAGTTCATATTATACCTAATGTAACAAGATCTAAGGATCACTGAAGTACGCTTTCATTATCATGATTAAGATAACATGTAATAAGATTAAAATATAATATTATTTATATAAGATGATTTAGTGATTTTAAACATGAGTCTTTCCAAAAATATAAATGATCCTTTACATGAAATTCTCACGTTGATCAATTCAATGTACATGTATTATGACATGCATCTACATATTAGTTCTGGGTACCTCTTATACCTCAGCTTATGAGAATAGTTACTTCATTTCATAAAAAAAAAAAAACATAATATGTATCAGTCTTTATTACTCTATTGAATGTCTAGTATTTAAAATTTCATCGATCATGAACATTTTAAGAACAATACTTTGATGCAATAGAAATTTCATAATTATAATAACTTTATAATTTTTTTTACAAAATATTTTTGTCTCATGAATTTTTTTTTACTCTAAATTCATTAATATAATATTATATAAATATTAAAGATTCTTTATTAATAATAAATATGCATTTACATGGCATAATAATATCATGTGTAACCAAACGATTAGCTATATAACATATAAACCAACACCTTTCTCTTTCTATCTACACTGACTGTGTAATAAAAAGCAAAGTAAAACCAAATAAATAAATCATAAAAAAGTTTCAAATCTTTTTTTTTCTTTTCTAAATCTATTAAGACTAAGACTTTGATGCAATTGGAGTGTATATCATCATAGGAGGAGGTCAAAGAGATGATGTTGGTTTGTTGGTTGTTATTTTGGATGGTATGGAGAAGAGAGAGAGCTACTGGTCGCTGGAGAGATAAAACTATGAATGGCTTGGATAAAAGATGAGAAGCTATTAACAATGATACTCATAATGGCGATACTACCTGAGTTTATGTTATTGGATTTATAACTAGTAAGGGATAATATGATGTTGTAGAGCTAGTAGAGGTTGTTTGGTTGAGAGGAATAGAGAGAGTTGTTGTTGTAAGGGAAAACTTAATGTTATTGTTGATATTAAAAGTTTGAGAGATTGTGTTCTTGTTATAGTTTAAGCTGTTATTGAATAAAGACATTTTTGGTGTGTGGTGGCCATTAACTTGGAGAGCAATGTTGGATTTTTTTTTTCTTTTGGTTGACAACTGATTGGAAAAAAAAATGTCTTGGTTTTTCCTTTTCCTTTTCTTTTCCCTTTTGTTTTTTGGGAAGAGGTGGAAGGTGCTAAATTTTAGAAAGAAAATGAAAAGAAAAGGTTAATCTGTTGTTTTTGAGGTTAAGATAGGAAAGGTAAAGAGTTGCTTGGATTTTATTTTTTTTATTTTTCTTTATATTTGGATTGATAGAGAACCAATGACTGTAGAAATTTTGTGATATGATCCAAGGAAGGTAAGATTCAGATTTTATTGTAAAATTTTATATTGTCTAGTTTTACGCTAATAAATGTAACTTTAAATCCAACTATTGGATTAAGTAAAAACTTTACTAGAAGATTTCAGAGTTATTTTTTTATATTAGGGTGAACTTTCAGGTGAATTAGAGTTGAAGAAGGACTTGCGATGTATATCAGAATAGGTTGTATGAATTTTATTATTTTACTTTAGTTTAACTCGTGAGCTTCCTATTTAGAGAGGATCCTTCCCTAAAAGGATGTGACAATTTGTTTTGAGAATCTTCTAAGTCTATAAGGATCTTTAATGGACTACAACATAGTTTTTAAGTATGACAAAAATTCATCAATTTTTCATAATCCTTGAACAAGGATTTCTTATTCATCATAATTATACAAGAAAAAAAAATTGATGGTATTTTATGATATATTGGTTTTCAGGATTATTAAATAAATAAAAACTTAGGACTTATGAGCTTTATTATTATTTTTGTTAGTCATAGTCCAAGGCTTGTTTATATTTAATTAATTTTTTTTGTTTTTAGTTAGGATTCAAAGTTTGTCTGGATCCAGACTTTTGTTTTGAATTTAATTCATTATTAATATAATAATTATTAAAAATTTATATTATTGTTAATTTTAAAGATGATAAAATTAGTTAAAATGAATGGAAGATAGCCTAAATATTTATATTAATAAATAAATAAAAATTTTTGGCATTTAATCCCAAATTTCAAATCTACTAATTGAAATTTTCAATCCCATATTTTAAGATTCCAAGATCCAGCAATTCCAGCAATCAATATCCTAATTACAGCTCTCAAATTCTAGAATTCTAACCCAAAATCTTCAATCAAGACCCAAAACTAAATCCTAAATTATTACCACAATCTTAGCTTATGAGGATCTTTAAAAACCGGCAACGAGAGAACTGGAAGGGAGGATTCACCAGGACCATACACAACACTCTGAAAAAAATACAGGGTGTCTAAAAGAAAAACCTGCAAAAAAAAAAAAGAGAGGAAAATAACCCAGACCAGCCTCTGATTCCAGAGCACTAGACCATGCATTGCGTTCACCAACACTGGAAAATCTTCCAGCTTCCCTAAGCCTTCATCCATCACACAAACAGCCACCATCTCTTCCTTTCTATATTTACCCGAAACTGACATCACACCCATCAGTTCCCACCCCATAACAGACTGAACCAGCCGTTCCACAACACACACAAATCAACCTCCCTTGCAACCTCTCCCACTCTCGGCCACAACCTTAAAACCCGACAGCCTTTCTCTCTAACCTTAGTGCCTCCACACCGCTGCTCCTAAAGTGTCCAAACAAGATCCATCTAACCCTTCTTCCCCGAGATCACTCGCCACCATCTCAACCCAAACCACCACTTCCCAGTTCAAACCAAACCTAGCCACTGTAAAGTCCAGCCGAGACAACCCTTCACTCTCTCACCCTAGAACCACCACCACTGTCAACCTCCTCCACCTGATTTTCTCACGCCCTCAAACCAATTAGTCTTCCTTTTTGATAAACCAACAAACCCGTAATTAATAATAGCACATGCGAGCCATCTTTATCAAAACAGAGATGACTTCCGTCTTCAAGTCTTCCATACACACCATCGCTATAAGAATACAACATAGGGAGTCGTCTATATAATGAATGACTTGCAGTCGCTACTATATCGTGACCGTTAAGAGACTTTACGAACTTGAGAAAATAAAATAAAGATAAAACAGAATTCATTATAAGTGCTCATCCATATTCCAAAATTCTAAAATCCTGCATATTTCATTACACAAGCAGGGTTATATGCTGAATCTTTTCTTAAATATTTGAGTTTTTTTTATAAAAAAAATCATAATATAAGAGAAGTCTAGAGTAATCTTTATTTTTATAGTGATATAGTAGTAGCAACTTTAATCTGTTATTTCAAGGTCAAATAAATAAATATAGAAACTCACGTGAATAATTAGAGAAGACCCTATGTATTCCCTTCACATTATCGTGAATTTCGATTTAGAATAGGAGAAGACCCTGTGAAGAACAAGACAAGATGCGTGTCAAATTCTTAGAGGGTTGCCTGAAGATATTTAATGGATTGTACCATAAGCTACATCGGCACGTTTAAACCGTGCATGGATTGGTAGAATGCAGTTCGATGCATCTTGCTTTTCCTTGGTCAACAGTTGTCCAATTATTGATAGAGGAGGAGGTTAAGCGAGGAACCAAGTCGAAAAGCATTGCAACACAGCTATATATATCCTTTCACGGACAAGGCAAACAGACTTACAACTTAGCAACCCAGGTACTTGGGACCCAGCCCCCCAACACTACTTTGGCAAGCGCCCGGAACATCCGTACGCCACCAAATTGCAGCCAAAACTCCTCTCTAGATTTGATCACCAGCTACCTCTTTCAGTTAGATACTGCCCCCCTCCGAGTCCCTAGCGAGGGGCAAGGCCATCAAAACCAAATCCAGCCACTGGCGGAGGGAGGGAGAGGTAACTTTACCACCATTGATTGATCCCAATCCCTTCCTACCACCACCTCCCAACTACCCGGAAAACATCCATCACCCCAGCCAAGCTCCCGTGCACATGTAAAGGAGACAAGGGAGTGGAACTGAATCCACATAATCAAAGCGCCTCTCCCGAGTAGGAGCTTCAGCAAGGAAGCTCTAGCTGACCACCACCCTAGACCCACTTGCCGGACCGCCACCACAAACAATAAACAAGGTCAACATTCACAAAAATACCACCAGCAAAGGAACGGTCTCATGGTATCACCCCCAGCCGCGCACCTATAACTGGTGGCCCGAGAAAGAAAAAAGACCTACCGGCAAGGCCCTTTTAGACAAGACAGTTTCACTTTCTTAAGTACAACTTGAGGATTCGCTCAAACTTCAGTCATGAATCCATGGCATAATGGTTTCAGCAACACCTATCTTTTCTTTTCTTTTTTTATTATTTTTTTAAAATCAAAGAGATAACACAATCCAATTACGAAAAATACCAATTTCACGCATTTGTTCCTAGTGCACATAAGGCGTAATTTTTTCAAACAAAGTACAAGACACTGCATGTTTACATTATGCCTAAGAGACCCAAGTCTAAGAAGTTGTGCAAAGATATAGCTGCAAGCCTATCACTAAGCATCAACTATATTAATTAGGTCACAGTCATGCCACGGTCCACAATGAAAGCTAGAGAGACATTATTGGCTGGATAGGAGTTGCTCCATTACAAGCCTAAAACAATCCTCGTTGTTCAATAAACTCTCACACAAAAATACATGGAATAAACTGCTTAAAGACCAGTAACGGGATAAAAACTTAACCAAGAGAATAAAGCCAAGCCACCTCTGAGTGTGCATGAAAAACCTACTGAAAAAGGGTTCTCGTCAAGTGTTCACGAGCTGTAGCCAATGCTTGACCTATTGTCTGCAATATTAGAAAGGGAATTTATGGGGTAACGTTAGGAAACTAAAGGAGAAAAGTATGGTTAGCACAAATATATTAAGACCTAGAGAATGTTAAAGCAGGGGATCTCTCTGGCAGTTTTAAAGATTGATAATTTTATTAGCAATTCAATACTTCCATTCCATAGTAACATTTAAATATTCAAATATAACAAAGAACATTACAGGGAGGGAATCAAACCTGCTCCGAAAGAGGTGCAGTAGGATCCATGCTATTTACAGCCACCTTTCCAGCAATAACATTGGCATCTGTTTCGAGGATCATGCTGCCAAGCAAGAACAAATGCAGGAAATACATGTATAAGAGCTTGACCATCATATTAACCAGGCAGCATCACGAGCAAAAAATATGCAGATTGCTGGAATAGAGATCCTCCATAGAGAAGGAAGCATGGAAGGGACTTGCACTCCTACCATTTTTTGTTGCTGTAATATACAGCATATAGTTTTAATGTGTCACCAAGGCGACATAAAGATTGCACCACTTCTATATTTGACCAGACTATCAAATGTTTCATATTCAGAAGCAGGATCAGAAACTTGTTTTTAATAATCTTAAGCTGGTGCAAGTAAATCGAAATTAAATTACTTTCACCAGTTAAATGATAGCTAATGAAATGGGGAAAAAATCACGTTCAACTAGGAGGACAGACTTTAACAATCACGTTAGGATGCTAAGATTTGATCATCCAAGCCCCATATGAGGATAGATTAGAGAGCTTGTTTACAAAGAAAATACTAATTCTGACATGCCACCACCACTGGCTAAAATTTCAACGGTCATTTAAGTTTCCATTCATTTGGTTTATTTTCCAATTTACTTTTACTTTTCCCCTTATGGTGAAAAAGATTATACTTCTCTTCAAAAATTGAACTATGCCGGCTTCCTTTCTGTCAAAATATACACCATAATTAGAAACAAACACTATTTTAATTTGTTTTC
The DNA here is from genome assembly GCA_015708895.1 of Populus ilicifolia. Classification (NCBI taxonomy): domain Eukaryota; kingdom Viridiplantae; phylum Streptophyta; class Magnoliopsida; order Malpighiales; family Salicaceae; genus Populus; species Populus ilicifolia. The sequence goes on along the minus strand of SRLM01001793.1, from coordinate 10,099 downwards.
TGTAGATAAAAAAGCTACTAGTTACATCATACTTTGCAAGGATGATCTACCAGGAAAAAAACACTATTCAAGGAAAAGATAATACTCTTACTTGGAAAGGAAAAAATGAAAAGGGAAAGAAAAGGAGTGAAATGGAATCGAAAGAGAATGGAAAAAAAAAAAAGAATATAATTTTCCTTGTTTAGATGGGTTGAAAACAAGAATAAAATGATCTTAAACAATATAAAATGGAGGAAGTGATTCTAATAATAAAAGTATATGCCCTCACACATTAATGTAAACGATTAGGGAAAAATTGGTAAAACTAGAAAACCTAGAAATTTCCAGCAGATTTTCTCTCCATTTTCCCCACTTGTGCACCGAGCAAAATAGTGGGCCAATATGGGAAATTTTCATCCTGCTTCCCATTCTCTCCACTTTCTCTTTCCTTTCCAAACAATGAAAAAGTTCACTCACCTCAAATTTTCATTCTGCTCATTTTTCCCCTCACTTTCTCATCTCCCAACCACATTGTATATAATCAAGTGGGTCCTAGGAAGGGAAATTTAGCGACTCCCACCCTTCCATAAAGTTGCATGAAGTGGTTGTACTTAGGGCTTGAACTAGCAACCTCTGTCACACACAACCAAGATTCTGTTGTACTAAAACAACAGTCCTCATGGAGAGGGAAAGTGAAGGGCTAGGAAATCACAATCAATTCATGTTTGTGTGACTTAACCAAATGTCTCTCAGCAGGTTTGGATGAGAAACAGAGAATGGGATTGTTTGGATAGGAAAGATGTTTCCAGTTCCTTGATTATTTTCTCATTCTGTAATAATCATCATATATTTGAATGCATACTGTCCAGCAAACGCCAAGAAAAGGTAACAGAACCATTCCACTACAGCTGCCATAAACAGGCACACCAAACAGATATACAAAAACTACTAACTCACCTACGCTACAAACTGCCAGTAATATGAAACTTCCAGTTGACTCATCTAGTGTTCTGTAGAAGACAGCATGAATACAGAACTACAACTTCCAGTTGACTCATCTAGTGTTCTGTAGCATGTGAAACTTTCAATTTGCAGGAGTTTATCCATCAAGGTTACATGTAAAAAACTGCATTTTAACTAACAGTTTTTTTAGTTAATTAAATTTTCCTATTTCATGAATTGGATAATTCCAATTCCTGAAAAAAAAAAGTAAAAAAACACATAATTATTCTACTACCACTATCAAAGTAAACATAAAAAAAGTGGGGGCAAAAAATATTAGTTGCGTACCCTCTTTCAACAATCTCATCAAGGCATAAGAAAATGAGATCTAAGTTTTCAAGTGCCTCCCTTTTGTCGACATTGCTCCTAAAACAATGACATGGAAAAGTAATCACACAATCATTAAATCAAATTAAGAATCAGTTAGAAGTTTGACCAGAAATACCTCAAGAGGAGAGAGACTGAATCAAAGAAACCCTGAAGAACAGCAGCTAAAATGAGTTCATTTTCATCCTCACCTCCAGTCACATAAAAATGGAGGTCCTGGACAAATTTGTAGATTACAATGTTACTGTCAAACATTGTAATCTCCGCTGCATACAACAACATATCAGGAACACAAGTCAAATGGTATCTCATAGCTTTCACACTTGATTGAGCAGAATTTAAAGTATCATAATTAAACTTACTACTTTTATTTTCAAGGAAACACATTTCAAGACAACATGCCAGAAGCCAGGACTGTGAAGATTAGATGAAAATGCAGACATTTTAGAACCCTAGCAGTCCTCCTAAAAGATAATCTGGCAATTTTTTCAAATGTCAAGAACCTCCATTAACAAACTTAAAAGTAAGTTTTAAAGGTATGAACTGTTAAGAAGGATTATAAACAAAAAAGCAAGAGCATTGCTGACTGAGAACAAGCAAGATACAGAAATTTCATCTCATTCAAAACAGCACTCCCAATTTAGACTTGAACAAGTTTTCCAAATTCAGAAAATTCTGCCTATTAATTAAGATCCTTCATCTGCAAATGATTATAGAAAATAACTTCGGAGAAAAAGATAATGATTTTTATGGCATGAGAAAAGTATGCATTTGCTCATGCATTTGGAGTGAAGTAAAGCAGGCAGCTAATATTGGATTCAACAGAAGAAGATTTTGAGTTGCACCAAATTCTGCAAGATCTTGTTTCTAAAGAGTACATAGCCAGCACAAATAATTAAAGACAAAACCTATAGTTTATGAACATTGTACCGTGCTTGCAAAAAAAGAAGGGAAGTATATATGCAAACTTGTATTTGCTTTTCTTGCACAATACAAAAATATCTTTTTCATTGACTTGATAAACAAGCTTTTTCGTTTGCTTCTTATATAAAATTTTGAAGTGAATGAATACTACTTAATTATTGTGACTGCATGCCATTAAAGAGGTAATTCATATTCAGTTAGCAATCAAACTGAATAATTCCTCAAAGATGCACAACTTTACTTTTAAAAAGGTTCAAATAGCTTAACAAATTTATGCAGCATTGTCAAACCTTCTGTGCGGGCATTTGATTTCATAGTCTTTGCAAAAAGTGATTTTTCAAAAGCTAACTTTGCATTGTTGGTCGGCCAGTCATCTGAATAGTATTTGACCGCAACTCGCTTCCCTTCAGAGTCTAGTAGAAGAATGTTTTTCACCATGGGGCAGGAATCCTATCCAAAAAAAGAAAAAGAGAAAGTTGGCATCACTCATCATCACAAGCAATATATATATATATAACTAGTCAAAACAACAGTATTTCCAGATTCCAGATTTTCCTTCACATTCTCAGCAACCAAACAGACCTCGAATACACACATTTCACAAATAATTTAAATAAAAAAATCTAAAATCAAATTCCACACGTAACTACACCAGATCTCAGCAAAATTCATAACCTCGACACTCCGTTTGGTTGCTAACAAATCAAAGCTAAAATTTAAAGCCTCCGGTTCCTAGCAACCAAACAGAGAGTAACTGATTCCGAAGTCATGCAATTTATTCAACTGTGTGATTCAAGGCTAACGATTTATATAAGGAGATATTTAATTAAAATTATAATAGTAAGAAATCAATGCAGATTGGAACAAATTCGACGAGGATGGTATAAAACGACAGTACAAATTGGAAGTGAATAGCTAAAACGACAATAGATCGTGAACGTACCATATTTGCAGATCGGGAGAGGTGGAGATCCAGGGGGTGGGTGTGTGCGGGGACCGAAAGAGCCACTGCTTATGGAGGGCTCCCGGATGGAATAGTATGTACTTCGTTGATTTTATAAGATAAATTTTATGATTGATCTTTCTTTTAAAATTGATGTTTCATCTCCACGTAATTTTTTATTTAAAAATATATTAAAATTATATATTAATTATTTTTAATAATTAATATATAAAAATAATTTAAGAAATTAATTTTAAATAAAATTTTTTAATTTTTAAAAAAACAGGGTTTCAACTATATTTTTAAACACAATTTTAAATATTATTTGAGATAATAATAAATATTGTTTTTCAAAGTGATTTTTCTTTTAAAATATCTTAAAATAATATTTTTTAAATTTTTTATATTAATATATTAAAATGATTCAAAGAGATAAAAAAATTTAATTTTAGTCTAGATATATTTTTGAATATATTGAAAAACTTAATTAGGATTTAGAGGTGTTTTGTGTTCTTTTTATATTTTTGCTATTATAGTAAAATGACTATAATATCCTTAAAAATAAAAAATAAAATTAAAACAAGTATTTAAAGATTTATTTATAATTTTATCATGATTTTTTAGTTATAATCAATGTCAATAGGGGCAAATTAGTGCACAGTAATAATTATTCTTTTTAGAGTGTGACATTGCATTTCAAAAGTGATTTTTAAAATATTTGAAAATATTTTTTTAATTAATATGTTTTTAATGTTTTGTAATCATTTTAATGTGGTAATCTCAAAAATAATTTTTAAAAAATAAAAAAAATATTATTAACATACTTTTCCAAGTGAAAAGTATTTTGAAAAGTAACATGACCAAAAAATTAATATATTTTTTTCAAGTGCAGAATATTGAAGTAATAAATAATTTGATAAAACTGAAATTAAACCACAGAGATGTTAATTATATAAATTATAAATAACAACAATCCAACAACAATAACAACATGAATAATAATGAGAATAATAGTAATAATACTAGTAACAATAACAATAACAATAACAATAATAATAATAATAATAATAATAATAATAATAATAGAAGAAAAAAAAAGAAGTTGATGAGAACTTTGAGATAAAAAAATTAATATAAAGATTAAATAATGATAACAAAAAATGTCAAAGTTAGAGAATTTACAAACGGTATTTTAAAAAAGTATAGTATAAACTCTTTTTATTATTCAATTGAAAATCACAAACAAAGAAGGTTTTAATCGAATTATAAATTGTTAACATGATTACATTAGTTGTCTTATTCGAATAATGTTAATACTTATAAATATTGTCAGGTATTCATGATTATAACTTACATTAATAACAAATCAAATTCCTTTCAAAGTACAAGTATCGATTATATCATACAGTTGGGCTATGAAAGTGTCAATTATTTGTTGTGCTAAGTGTTATACAACACAAATCTAGACTAACCAATTAATAAGCAAAGTATGAAAAATGAACAATATAACAAATACAAAACATGTTAGTGTCAAATATTAAAGTTCATATTGAGTTTATACTATACTTATTCTTAAACTATTAATGCAACATTTTCACAATAACATAATAAACTTAACTAAACATAATAAAAGAAAAAAAAATATAAATAAAAATATAAAAATATAAATAAAATAAAAGTTAACTAAGTATAAAAAACAAAATAAGAATCATAAATAAAAGATTAATATAAGTAAAATATAAGTATTATAATAAAAAGAGAGTAAGAGCATGATCTTGATCTTGATATGAAAACCAAGATGCCTAAATACATGGCAAATACCTTTTTTTATAGGATAAAATTAAAAATTATTGATTTTTTGAATAATTGTTGAGTGAGTGACTAACTCTTAACTTGGTGTCAATCCTTATCTTCTTGTCTAAATAAAACGTTATTGATAATGTCAGAATTTGAACCAACCTTATGTATAAAAGTTCTAGAAAATTGTCTCAACTTTAAAAAAAAAATAGAGGTAATTTAGACTTCTAGAAATTGAGATATGAACTGAACACTGAACAATGTCTAAATTGTAGGACATATTTAGACTTTTATGTTATTACTATGATTTAGACTTTTAAATAGTAAAATTGAGTCTTGCCTTCTGCATGAAAGTTTTAAATCTATATCTTAGCTTTCTATCTATATAAAGCAAACCTAAATATGAGATCTACAGCTCCAAATATGATTTAATTATCGAACAGTGTTTCAATTTGGATTGTATCAATATCTCTTTTCTAAGGCTGACCTTCATCCTTTCAATTTTAATACTTTAACTCATTAATCAATCCTTTATTTATATGATAGGCTTACATTTAGGATGAACATTTATCATAAATTAAAGGTATCTTATGGTATCAAACTTGTTATTATAAAACATGTTTTAGTTAAGGAGTTATTAACACTTCAAATACAAAATGATGATATAAAACCTTGATAAAAATATATTTTTAAGTACTAATCAAAAAGTAACTGCAATCACACTCCTAAACATGCTCTTAGTTATTTCATCAATTATAAATATTCATTAAGTGTAATATATCATTAATAATCAAACATTTTATCTTTTTAGAAATTCATAATCATAATCATAACCATAACAATTAATATATACATCAAATTTTACTATATATCAAAAGATATAAACTACAATATTTTAATTAACACAAAAACTATGAAGATCTATCAATCATGTCACTAATGCAATGTTGGAGAAAGTTGATGTGAAATACATTATAAGATAAGTAATAATTAAATACATTACATATACATACTATACTACAACAAATATGCACATGAACTATAATAATGAAATTTCTTTTGAATGTAACCCTTTTCAGCATTATGATTATTAACTTCTCAAACATAAATCCCATCATCATAAATTAATTTATTGCTATATACTTAGTCCCTACTATGACAGCTGACTTGATTTCACACCATTAATCATAATCAAACTAGCCATCAATTGCATGATCAACTTAACACTTTTCAAAAATGCTCCCCACTAATGTGGATGATTTAATTATTTTAAACCAATTCTCTATAATTCATTTCAAAACTTGTTTCATATTTAAGGTACTTAAGACTACAGCATAGTGTTCGATTATCTTAGGATGAATGGATGGAGACAATAAAGACAAAAATATATTTGATTGAAAAGACGAAGATAAAAAATTAACAATAAACATGTCTTTATAATAATTTTGGAATGAATTTATGTACTTTTAAAACAAGAGATACAAAAGGGACATGAATTGAATTCGAAGATAATATCTTTTATTTTTTATTCCTAAAATATCCTTGTATAAAAATCTCAATTTCAAAATTGTCCAATTAAGACATATAAAGATAAAAAAAAATTATTATTATAGTTTTAAAACACAATTCGAGAATCAATCTAAGGTATAACATGGGTCATCGGTTAAGGTCCAAATCATGTACTGACTTGAGTTAGTCTAAAAATAAAAGTAATTATTATCATAGTTTTATGATTGAGGTTATGATTGAGGTTGACTATTGATCACGTGTTAGAATGGTCAATATAAAATAAAAGTGATTATTAATATATTTTTAAAACCCAAATTAGGGACCTACTTAGGCTAAGGCCCAGATCACGTGTTAGAATGGTCAATATAAAATAAAAGTGATTATTATAATAATTTTAGCCCTAGCAAGGCTACAATAAATAAAAACCTGGTAAGGTTTTGAGACCAATAAGGCTCTAATTTATAATAAGTCTAGCATGGATAATCCAAAAAAAAAAATTAAAAGATATTCCATCTCAAAAAAGGAAGGTAAGTCATTTTATTGAAAAAACAATCCAATACATCACCATCCATCATTTATAAAAAAATCCCAGATATTTTTCACACTATGATAGGCTACCTAAACACAAGCCACGAGTAGATCACCTAATTAGAAACTATAGGGAGGTTACCAGATCACAAACCATGGGTTAGTCTCCTAAAAGAAACCATGAACAAGTTATTTGATCACGAATCACAGGTTAGTCACCCAAATAGAGACCATTTGTTAAAAATACTAGTTATTTTTCATGCTATGGGTATGTTACCTCATCACAAACCACAGGTTGGTTGCTTGAACAAAGATCAATCGTGAGAAATCCTAGTTATTTTTCACACCACGATTAGGTTAGCTAATCATGAACCATAGGTTAATTGCTCGAATAGAGACCATCTATGAAAAATTCTAGTTATTTTTCACACCATAAACAAGTTATCCAATCACGAACTATGGGTTCATCACCTAAATAAAGACCAACCATGAAAAATCCTAGTTGTTTTTTTATACTGACACGACCTAAAGATTGATGTCTTCTCCCAAGTGCAGGAGTGTCAAAGTAATAATAACCCGACAAGACCAGGGTCGAACCATAGGGAGGTTAATTGTACAAATTATAAGCAATAATTATAAACAACAACAATTGTAACAAAAATAACAACAACAACAACAACAACAATAACAATAGTAATAACAACAACAACAACAATAAAGAAAAAGAAGAAGGAAAAAAAGAAGAAAAGTTGATGAGAACTTTTAGATGGAAAGTTAACGTAAGGATTAAAGAATGATAAAAAAATAATTTCAAGGTTAGAGAATCCACTAATGGTATGTCAAACAAGTATAGTATAGTATAAACTCTTATTATTCAATTGGAAACCACACATAAAGGAGGTTCCAATCTGATTAAAGATTGTTAACATGATTACATTAACCATCTTATTCAATTAATGCTAATACTTGTAAATCTCGTCAAGCATTTATGATTATAACTTATGTTAATAACAAATCAAGTTCCTTTCATAACTCAAGTGTCGGTTATACCATACAGTATGGGCTATGAAAGTGCCAAGCATTTGTTGTGCCAAGTGTTATACAACATAAATTAAGATTAGACATTTAACAAGCAAAGTATTAAAAAGTGAACAAGATAACAAATACAAAACATGTTAGTATCAAACATTAAAGTCCATATTAAGTTTATACTATACTTATTCCTACACTATTAGTGTAACCTTTTCACCTTGACATAATAAAGTTAGCTAGACATAATGAAAGAAAGAAAAATAGATAAACAAAATAAGAACATAAATAAGATAAGAGTTAACAAAACAAAGGAAAGGAAATGAAAGACATAAACTTGATATTAATGACAACAAAGCATAAGTAATACAAAAAATACAAAGAGAGAAAACAAGAACATGATTTTGATTTGAAAACCAAGATGCCTAAATGCATGACAAATGCCTCCTTTTATAAGCCAAAATTAGGAATTATTGATTTAATGACTAATTGATGAGTAGGTGGCCAACTCTTGACTTGGTGACAATCCTTATCTTCTCTTGTCTGCCTAAAATGTCATTGATAACATCAAAATTGAAGCCACTTGAAAACATGAAAGTTGTAGGAAATTGTCTTAGCTTTCTTATGTAAGCAATTCAGCTCATTTCGACTTCTAGAACTCCAGATATGACTTCTTTGTTGTTGCAACAATTTGGACTTAAAAATGGCCTTTCTAGATTTTGGGCTTCATATGAAGTTGTAGGCCTATGTCTTACCTTTCCATCCATATAAAGTAGACTTAAATATGAGATCTATAGTTTCAGATACGACCTAATTACCAAACAGTGTTCCGGTTTGGATTGCACCTATATATTTTTTTAAAGTTTGGCCATCTCTTTATCCTTTCAATTTCAGTTCTTAAATTCATCAATTAATCCTTTCATTTATGTGATAGACCTATATTTAAAATGAACATTTACCATAAATTAAAGCTATCTTATATTATTAGATATATTATTATAAAACATGCTTTAGTTAAGGAGTTATTGATACTTCAAGTGCAAAATGATGATATAAAACCTTGATAAAAATACACTTTTAAGTATCAATCACACCCCCCCAACTAGCTTATTACTAGTCCCTAGTAATCAAAGCATTAAAATAGAAAAATACTTTATAAATTCCACAAAGCAAGGTAGTCATCATTTAACTTCTATTAATTTATCCAGATAAACAAACTCTCGTTAAATTTATATACCTGCTCAATACCTCTTAACAAGATATTCATAAACCTTTTTTTATGCTCAATGTTTCAACACATAATTATAGGGCTTTTCTTGGAAGAAAATAAAATTTTTGTTATAATGTTTAAGGTTAACTTCCTTGGGTTTGGATTATTATTTTATCTTTTTTTTTTAATATATATACATATAATTTAAAGCACCATGCATCTTTAACCCATATAACGAGCTTTCAGCTAATGACTCCTAAACTAGTTGGTTTTAGGGCATTAGGTGTTAAGACACCCCTATGAGCTTAGTAACTCAGGTCACAAGTACTGATATATAGATAGTGCAATGTTTCATTCTCTTAAGCTTTTCTCCTCAACCCATGTAACAAACATTGGGCTAATAGCTCCCAAGTCATTTGACTTTAGGGTATTAGGTGTTAAAACACCCCTTCAAGCTTAATTGCTTAGGTTATGGAGGCTACGAAACAAAACTTATCTATATTTTTATTATTATCATTTTTTTTAATTATATACTATCTATTTCCCTTAGTTGTTACCTTTAACAAAAGAACATAAATAATGTAATAATCCAATATGCAACCCACAATCATATGTTGATGTGTGTGTGTGTAAATTAAGGTTTAAGAATACATGTTAAATAAGTATATGAGCAGACTTAAGTGATAACAATGCAAGAGTTTGTAAATCTGAATATTTTAAGAAGTATTATGATAGACCTTGTTACGAATGATTACTAAGATGCGTCTCAAGGGTTATAAAAGATTCTTCTTACTCTGCCATCATAGTAATGCTTGACCGCTTTTTATGATCGGCTTATTTTAACTCGCAAG
>SRLM01001790.1:0-23593 GCA_015708895.1 Populus ilicifolia | reverse complement strand
AAGGAAGTTAACCTTAAACATTAGAACAAAAATTTTGTTTTCTTCCAAGAAAAGCCCCATAATTATGTGTTGATACATTGAGCATAAAAGAAAGGTTTATGAATATCTTGTTAAGAGGTATTGAGCAGGTATATAAATTTAATGAGAATTTGTTTATTTAGATAAAGTAATGGAAGTTAAATGAGGAATACCTTGCTTTATGGAATTAGTAAATTGTTTTCTATTTTAACGCTTTGATTACTAGAGACTAGTAATAAGTTAGTTGGGGGGGTGATTAATACTCAAAAGTGCATTTTTATCATGGTTTTATATCATCATTTTGCACTTGAAGTATCAATAACTCCTTAACTAAAGTATGTTTTATAATAATCTATCTAATAATATAAGATACCTTTAATTTATGGTAAATGTCCATTTTAAATGCAGGCCTATCACATAAATGAAAGGATTGATTGATGACTTTAAGAACTTCAATTGCAAAGGCAAATAGATGATCAAACTTAGAAAAGAGATGTCCGTGTAATCCAAACTGGAATACTATTCGGTAATTGGGTCATATCTGGAGCTATAGATCTCAGATTTAGGTTTACTTTATATGGATGGAAAGGTAAGAGATAGGCCTACAACTTTCCTATGGAGCCCAAGATCTAAAAAGGCCATTTTCAAGTCCAAATTGTTGCAACAACAAAGAAGCCCGAATCTGTCCTCCAGCCAGAGCACTGTTCAGTATTTTGGCCATATCTGGAGTTCTAGAAGTCAAAATGAGCTGAATTTTTTACACAAGAAAGATGAGACAATTTCCTAGAACGTTCATGTTTTCAAGTGGCTCTAATTTTGAAGTCATCAATAATGTTTTGGGCAGACAAGAGAAGATAAGGATTCTCACCAAGTCAAGGGTTGGCCATCTACTCATCAATTAGTCATCAAATCAATAATTCCTAATTTTAGCCTATAAAAGGAGGCATTTGCCATGAATTTAGGCATGTGGGTGTCAAGATCAAGATCATGCTCTTGTTTTCTCTCTTTGTATTCTTTATGCTTTGTTTTCATTAATATCAAGTTTATGCCTTTCATTTCCTTTCCTTTCTTTAGTTAACTTTTATGTTCTTATTTTGTTTATCTATTTTTCTTTCTTTCATTATGTCTAGCTAAGTTAATTATGTCAAGGTGAAAAGGTTACACTAATGGTGTAAGAATAAGTATGGTATAAACTTAATATGGACTTTAATGTTTAATACTAACATGTTTTATATTTGTTATCTTGTTCACTCTTTAATACTTTGCTTGTTAAATGACTAATCTTGATTTATGTTGTATAACAATTGGTACAACAAATGCTTGACACTTTCATAGCTCATACTGTATGGTATAACCGACACCTAAGCTATGAAAGGAACTTGATTTGTTGTTAACTTAAGTTATAATCATGAAACGAGATTTACAAGTATTAGCATTAATTGAATAAGATGACTAATGTAATCATGTTAACAATCTATAATATGATTGGAACCTCCTTTATGTGTGGTTTCCAATTGAACAATAAGAGTTTATACTATACTTGTTTGACATACCATTAGTGGAACCTCTAACCTTGACATTTGTTATTATCATTGTTTAATCCTTACTTTAATATTTCATTTCAAAGTTCTCATCTTCTTCTTCTTTTTTATTATTGTTGTTGTTGTTGTTGTTGTTGCTATTATTGTTGTTATTTTTATTATTGTTGTTGTTGTATCATTGTTATTTATAATTTGTACAATAACCTCCTTGTGGTTCGACCCCGGTCTTGCCGGTTTATTTATTACTTCGACACTTCTGTACTTGGAAGAAGACATCAATTTTTTTATCGTGTCAGTGGGTATGGATAAGTTTTAATTTGGTGTTAGGCATAAATGTGTCCAAATCGAACTTGGGATGTGGGTGTAAATGCGTCTAGACCTAGCTTGGGATTGGGTATGGTTGTGTCCATATCCAACTCGAGATTGGGTGGATAAGCGTCCAGATTTTTAATTATAATAAAAATAAAAATAATTATAACAAAAATAATAGTATTTTTAATATTAATACTTTTAACAACAACAAAAATAATACTATTTTTAATATTAATACTTTTAATCATAATAAAAATAATACTATTTTTAATATTAATACTTTTAATCATAATAAAAAAAATAATTCTAACGCCAATAATATTATTTTTATTATAAGTAAAAATATTACAAAAATAATGGAAAGCAAACACCTAACACTTGATTTGAGAGAGCCAACATATTTAGGTCATAACAAAGAGCTTGATTATCTGAGGTTTGAAATTGTAACCCTAATTTCATGGGTCTTGCGTGATCAAATTCTATTAGATCTTGATAAAGAATTTTAAATACTTTAATTTTTATTATAATTAAAAGCATTAATATAAAAATAAAATTATTTGTATTATAAATATTTTAATTTTTATTGTAATTAAAAATATTAGTATAAAAATAGTATAATTGGTGTTACAAATATTTTTATTTTTATTATAATTAAAATTATTACTCTTAAAAATACTATTATTGGTGATAGAAATATTATTATTTTATTATAATGAATAAGTATTTGTGTTAAAAATAATATTATTTTTATTAAAAATCAAAATATCCATATAATAAATATTATTATTTTATTTATAATTAGTAGTATGAATACTAAAAATATTATCATTTATGGTATAAATATTAATTTTTTAATATAAGTATTTATATTATAATAATAATAACAACATGTAGTGCTAGGATTTGCCCTGTGTATTGAAGCCGTCCAAGTATCAAGTAGTGCTTAGGTCTGCCCTGTATAAGGGTGGGTTTGCCTTGTGCAAGAGCCGGGCAGTTCAAGGACTAGGTGTCCTTGTGTGGATAACATCAACTCCAAGTGTCCACTTGTCATGGACTGCAACGTCATCAAAACTGATAGTGATAAATTTTTTTTTAACTATCTATTCCATATCAAATGCATTTTCATAAAAAAATAGCTCTACCTCCCCCGTTGACCTTATAATTTTTTATGTTAAGAGCTGTGCTATTATTATATTATTTTAATTTATAATGATTTGTATTTATATAAACAATAACATGGATATGAAACATTTTAATATAATATATTGTGTAATTTCATATAGACCAAAGCTAAAATATGGGTTGCCCAAAATATAAGTAACGGAAGATACAGCATGAAATCTAGCAGAGTATCTGCCACAACATGGCTCCAATATTTTAATATGCAGCCAGCACCACTCTTCAAATGTGAAGGAAGTTGAGCAAATGGCATGCCTTTCAAACAGGATAGGAAAGGAAGAAGGAGAAGCACGAATAGAGCCTGCAAGTCAAAAAAAAAGAAGAAAAAGTGGCATCAAACAATTAGGGTGGCAGCACCAGCCGCCGCTAAACTATAAGTTTTACAGCGAGCCATACCTAGATTACCTGAAATCCAGATCCAAAAGAATTGTCAAGAGACTTTTCCTGCATGAAACTCAATGACATTTGATGGTGAATAGAGCATAACTACTGTTTGTTGAATATAAATCCCTGTTAATAAGCAGATATCAAGATGTTTATGCAGCAACATTAACTACTGTTTGTTTGTAGCCATAACCTTAATCATAGACGCACCAGCTTAAAAAAGAAACGAAAAGAAAAAGCAGTACTAGATAGGATCACTACTGTTTCTGGCTTTATCATGAATCCAGCTGTTTTGAAATGTCGAGCATGGAACACACAAATGCTCATGACAGTTTCACGTCACAACAAGTGGAAAATGATAAACAAATTAACTAAAATAGGCACATGCAGTTTTCAAGTCCATGAGAATTAATGATGAGTTGCCACCAGTCCTAATTACAGCTCTTAAAGCTTAATTCAAGCATGCATGCCCTAGATATTTATTTTTATTGATATTATTACATTTCAAAAATTTTATTTGCACTTCTCTATAGATATTAGCTTGGTAATGTTGGGCTTTTAAGTATTATACATACAATAAAAATAATAAAATAAAATTATTAGAAATTTTTAGAATTTTATTAGATAAATCTAGACTTGCTTAAAAATTTATTATTTAAAAATATGATCTTTTAAATTATTACAAAACACATAATTCATTTAATTTTTTATTTTTCAATAGTAATTCATACTATTAATAAGAAATCTTTTAAATTTTTATTTAAAAGAGAATGATTGTTATGTCTAAAGTATTGATTCTTTATTTTGTAACTTACATAATTTTTTTTATTTAACAAACAACCTCATAAAAAAATAAGAGGCATAATTTTATATTTATAAGAAATATTGGAAATCCTATTTATGAAAAAATTATTATTTGCCCATTAAATAATATCTATATATTATTTATTTATTTTTAAATTAATTATTCAAGTCTTTACTTAGTGAACATTCATAATAAAATGCATATATATGCAACAATTACATAACATTAAAACAATGAACATAGCCAAAAATAAATAACAATAAATAAAATATTTGTAGAAAATAATCAAGCAAATAATATAATAATAAAAAACTAAATTAAGAGAAAATAAACATAAATAAAGCTAGATCCTAAGATCCTAAGTGAAATCATTATTTTATTATATTTAAGTAGACGTCATAGTAAGGACTCAAATATATAGTAGAAAGTTGAAGTTGTCATCTAATAATTACAGAAAACTAGAAATTCAAAAGATAAATATCGATTTTAGAGATTCAAATAAGAAATTAATTATATTTAAGTGAAAAATAATGTAACCCTTACAACATCATTTTTTATGAAAGGTTATATTTTTCTATATGTTTTCTCTTAAATTTATCTTTTTGATTACCATTAATTATCTTAATTTGTTTTTTAATTATTTTGTGAAAAATTTGATGTCGATCTTTAGACACATAAAAAATGAAACTAGTCTCTAAAAATACTCATAAAAAATATTAATATTAAGTTATAAAAAGGGATTTTAGTTGAAATTATTAGAATTATAGATAACCTCCAATTGATTTTAAAATTTGAACATGAATCCCTTTAAAAAAAGACATGTCACCTAAGTTGTTTATAAAATGGGTGTTGGATCTATAAAAATAATAAAAATTTATATTAAACTTTTGACTCTTTTATTTTGTTTAGTTTTGAAATAGACAATCATTATTATTCTATGGGCTTTTAATGAGATCACAATGACCAAACCCTAATTATTAACTCATATGCTTGGAAAATATTGCAAAATGATTAATTAATTTTTTTATTTGTTTTATTAATTTTTTTGGANCCACAAATTAAAGGTATCTTATATTATTAGATAGATTATTATAAAACGTACTTTAGTTAAGGAGTTATTGATACTTTAAGTGCAAAATGATGATATAAAACCATGATAAAAATGCACTTTTGAGTACTAATCACTAGTCAAGTCAGTTTTTTCAGGTTAGCTTTGCAGCGGGTTCAAACTTCCAATAAATAATTTTTTTGTTTAGGTTCAGGTGTAATGAAAGTTCAAAAGGATGATATCTTTTTTTATTATATGGTGAAAGTATGAGAGAGAAAAAAAATATTTGAAAAGTGACACCAAATCAATCTTTTTTTTTTTGTGCCATTGGGTGAAGGTTGAAAACAATGAGCAATGATTAAACAACGTGTCATTTGAATTTTCTTTTTACTTGGTGTTGACCAAAATAAAATGTCAATGTGTTTATGTTTTGGCTTGAATTAGGTCATTAATCATCTTTTTAATTTCAGCCTATAATATTCTAATATATTCAATTAGGTCCTTAACTGAATTTTGATTTCAAAAATCAATTCAATTTCATAGTTACAAAGCTTCAAACACACCTCCTAGTTTAAGCATGTTTTTCAACTTGATCCTTAGTTTTGAGTATTTTCAATTTCAACTCTAATTTACCTTTAAACTTTTAATTTCTTCAATTTCATCCATGTTTTCAATTGAATTGGGTCCTCGAATTTGTGCACCTTTTGCAAAAAGATCCTTGATCATAAATTCTTCAATTTGACTCTTAATTGATTCATGAACTTTGGTTTTCTTTTAATTTTATCACTGATTTTACTCAATTGAATTTGAAAAATTTAATTTGGCCATCTAAAATTCTCAATAAAATCCAAATTAAGCTTCAAAACTTAATTTTTCATCCTAATAAAATTAATTTGATCCAATAAAAGTATAATTAAGTCCCTACACCTACTTAAATATTTTAATTTGACCCACATTAATTCTTAATCTTAATTAAACCTTTACTTAGGCCTATTATTAAATCAAATTGGCCTATTAAAAATCTAATTAAGTTCTTATACTTAATTTTTATATAAATTCATTTAATAATTATTTAATTTGATATTGAATTTGCATTATCCATTTAATTTTAGGTACAATGAGATACAATTGGACTCCTGACATAATTAAAAAATTGATGTCTTATGTTAAGTGTAGGAGTGTCGAAGTAATAAATAACTTGGCAAAATAAGTGTCGAACCCTAAAAAGATTAACTATATAAATTACAAATAATAATAATAAGTCAAAGAGGATTTTGAGATATAAAATTAATGTGAGGACTAAATAATGATAAGAAAAATATCAAGGTTAGAGGATCAACTAATAATATTAAAAATAAATGTAATATAAACTATTTTTATTACTCAATTGGAAATCACATACAAAAAAAGTTCTAATAGGATGATTTGTCATTAATAGCTCATTATAAATTGTTAACATAATCATATTAATTATCTTACTTAAATAACACCAAACTTTTAAATATTATCAGGAATTCATAATGTTAATTTATGTTAACAACAAATCAAGTTCCTTTTATAACACAGGTGGAGGTTATATCATACGGTTGGCCATGAAAATGCCAACCATTTGTTGTACGAAAATGTTATACAACACAAATCTAAATTAACTATGTAACAAGTAAAATATTAAGAATTAATAAGATAAAAATGATAAGACATGTTAATAGCAAGTTGTATAGGATATAAGTATTGAAGTTCGTATTGAGTTTATATTATACTTATTTTACCACTATTAGTGAAACTTTTTCACTTTGACAAAATAAACTTAGCTAAACATAATGAAGAAGAGACAGATAAATAAACAATACGAGAACATGATTATATAAGTATAATAAAGAAAATGAAAGACATAAATAATAAATTAATAAAACTATAACATGAAATAAAACTAGAATATTAAAACTATAAAGAAATAAAATAAGTAAAGAAATAATCTAGATTTAAAAATCAAGATGTCTAAATGCATGACAAATACCTCCTTTTACAGGCTAAAATTTAAAACTATTGATTTGATGACTAATTATTGAGTGGGTGACCACCTCTTGACTTGGTGACAACTCCTATCTTCTTGTCTAAACAAAATGTCATTGCAAATATCTAAATTTGAATAGATAATTTTTATAAAAATTATGAGCATTTATCTCAACTTTCCAACAAAAAAAGAATGAGCTCACTTGGGTTTCTAAAACTCGAGATATAAGTTAAATATTGAACAATGTTTAGGCTATAATACAAAATTAGACTTCTCTTTTGATGCTAAAATTTAAACTTCCAAACGGCAGAATTAAGTCTTGGACTCTTATGAATGTTTTAGACCTATATTTTAACTTTTTAGCCATATAAACCAAACTGAAATCCAAAATCTGCAGCTCCAGATATGACCCCATGATTGAATGGTATTCCAGTTTGAATTAAATTGACATTTCTTTTTTAAGTTTAATTTTTTTTTGTCCTTTCACTTTCAATAGTTAATTAAATCAATCAATCAATCATTTAAATTATAAAATATATCTATATTTGAAATGAACATTTACCATAAATTAAATATCTTATATTATCAAACTTCTTATTATAAAATATGCTTAAGTGAGGGAATGTAATGATACTTTAAGTGCAATATGATGATATAAAATCTTAACAAAAGTATATTTTTAAGTACTAATAAGCTCCTAATTTTATCAAAAGTTCAAATGTGGTTCCTTCATATATTTGAAACCCTTCTCAACTTGTTCTTGACAAGTTGTCAATTTTTTTTTTGAATTTTAAAAGAAAAGGGTAATTAAAAAAAAAACCTTGAAAAATAGATTAAAATAAGATTGATTGGTATATATGGTATCTAACATAGGATTTTGATTAACTAATTTATTAATTTATCAGAAGAAGGTATTGTCTTCAAGCACGTGATTAGTTTTTTTTTTTTTCATAAAATATAATTTAGCGAATGCTTTGGACTAAATTCCTTATTTGCATCATGTATTGTTATAATTCATAAAAACAAAATCACTTTATTGCTAAGGAAATCAATCAAGTATAATTTAGTGAATATTTGCGCTTTTGTTTTTTCAATAATCAAGTATAATTTCTTATTTATTTGCTATATATAGATATGACGGGACTAAGCTTCTTTATTTGCTATATATAGATATGACGGGAGCAAGTCTCCTCGTGTGCACAATATGATTTTATAGATTTGGACTTTGATCACGTTATTTGCCCAAAAAGAATTTTTTAATAAAAGGGTGTGAGAGAGTGGTAATGCTAGTAGAAATAAAATAAAAAAAACTAATGAATGTAGTGAAAAAGAATACTCAATTCATATATATAGAGAGAAAGCACTCAATGGACTATGATAAAATTTTAATATTGAAACATTGTTTCCAAGTGACTAAATAGAAAATATAAATATTTAATTAATTGAATTGATAGAAATTTTTTTTTTATGAAATGGTAAAAATATATTTCAAATGAATGATTTAGCCAATACTTTGTTATATTTTTTTGTAAGAGAAGCATCCAGTTCTACTAGTTTGAATAATATCAAAATTATTATTTTAAAAAATTATGCAAGGTTATAATGAAAAAATATGGAGGTGCTAATAATGTTAAGAGGGTTTGGTAGACATTCTTTTGGAAAAAGTGTACAAGAATGAAGAATTGTAAGAATTATGGTGACTAAAAGAAAGTAAATTTTTTGATAACATTATTAAGAAAAATTCAAAGAAGTGATGATTTTATTACAATTCATATTATAAAATACTATTTATTATAATAATATTTTTTTAATTGTCTCTCTCATTAATTGGAGGATAAATTTTATGATTTGTTGGAGTTTGTTTTTCTATATAATCATTTTAATCTCATGATCAATATTATAAGTTTGATGAATTAAAATATTAAAATTTAAAAAAAATAATAAAATTTTGTTTTTAAAAATACCAAACATTTGGAGCACAAACATGAAAAACAAAACAATTTCTTTAATTGGTAATTTTTTAGTTATATCCTTTAGCATATTTAACATTGAGTTGATTACAAATTAAGTTTTGCTATTTATTTTAATTTATTTTCTATAAGGTTATTTTAATCTTATGATTTGAGTTACTGGTTTTATGAGTTAATCTGATAGATTTATGTTATTTTATCGTGTCTTTTTTAGATTTATTTTTTCTTCTAATTTTATTATTCAACAATCAATTTATTAGAAATTTAACTTTATAATTTTTTGATTTGCTTTATATAAAGTTATTCTAATTTTATGACCTGAATTGCAAATATAGTGAGTTAACTCAAGTTCAATAAGGTTATTTTTTTTATTTATTTTTTATAAAGTTACCATGTTCTCATGACGAGAATTACGAGTTTGGTAAATTAACTTAGTTTTTTTTTTATTTTTTAAATAATTTTTTAATTTTTTTTCTTTAAAATTAGATTGACTAAGAATTGTATTTTATAATTTATTTTATATAAAATTATTTTTATGTCATGACTCGAGTCATGAATTTGAGGATAACTTATATCAATCTAGATTTTTTTATTTTTTATTTAATATTAAATTAATTAAAAATTATATTTTATAAGTTATTTCAATTTATTTTATATAAAATTATCATTTTCTAATCATCCATTTAAAAGATTACTTCAAATTAATCTAACTGATCTCGTATATTTTTCTATAGATTAAAAAAAAAAAATCAACCAACCCATGACGCGGCGCGGGGAACGATGGAACGTACTCCATAAGACGACGATAAATCAAGAAAAAGAATCAACAATTTGGAAATTATGATTTACATGTTATAAGAGCAACGCCGATGTTCTTGCATTTGGCTCGTCTAGTTTCTCCCGTACTGCGACTTTACCAAATATTCAAGTGCCTGCTTGACTTTCAAAGTCTTTCTTGATAAACTATTAAACCTTCCGCATCCATCTTCGCCATTAAGACATCAGTGAGGACAGAGGTTGACATGGCTTGGGCAACTACTTTTCTCCTTAAACTATTTGAAAGCTTCGTTTACATTCTCTCCTGGTAATTCATCTCTCTGTTTTACCTGTAACAAATCATTTTGTTGCTTTAGTCATCTGTTGCAAAATCTCTCATGGTTCATTCCTTATCACGATCTTTAACTTTGTCAGTGTGTTAATTCAAGATTCCCTTCCTTTTAATTTACAGGCCTTCGTTTACTCTCGTCTGTCCCTTGTGAGTTGAGATTCTCTCATGATTTTCTTCTTCGTTCCTTCTGTGTAATTTTCTAAGCAACTTTTCATTTCATCCTTTTTTTTTTGAGTTTACAGGTATGCTTCATTTTTAGCGGTGAAGAGTGATTCCTGCTACAAGAATCAGCAATGCCTTACTTTCTGGGTTTTATTTGCTCTTTTTACAATATTGGAGCAGGCACTTTCCAAGCTTTTATTATGGTAAATTAAATCCTTGTTATTTATTCTCTCACAATTAAATTAACCTTTACTTTTTCTTTTTATTGCTTGGAGGGCTGAGGCCCTCGGGTGGGAAACAAATTAGTCAGGGCACATCCTGGGGAATTTCACATTGATTTTCTTGTTCTTTTTTATTGAGATGATTCTTCTATCTTTGAGATAAAAATAAAAAATTGCTTGAGACCGCTGCTTGTCCTTGAAGCTCATTGCATGCTTCTGGGCT
This sequence comes from Populus ilicifolia, assembly GCA_015708895.1. Classification (NCBI taxonomy): domain Eukaryota; kingdom Viridiplantae; phylum Streptophyta; class Magnoliopsida; order Malpighiales; family Salicaceae; genus Populus; species Populus ilicifolia. The sequence continues at coordinate 12,608 of SRLM01001790.1, read as the reverse complement.
TGACATATTTCTTTTCTATACGTATCTAAGGTGTTTATTGACAAATCATTTTGATTGACTCTGATTTTCGCTACAGGCTTCCATTCTGGCCCTATGTGAAAGGTGTAGCAACTGTCTTGCTAGTGATACCTTATTTTGGTGGTGCTTCTTATTTTTACATGTGCTTTGTGAGACCTTATTTATCTGAGAATTCAATGAAATGGATCAACTTATCCCTGCCGAGGAATAATTGTTTCCCATCATGGAGGGATAACGACTTTGTTGACGTGGCTGACACAAACATGACCGGGGATGGGCATGAAGAATTGGAGAAATCTGTTTTCCAGGTACGCCCACGAGTTGATGATTGTATTAATGGAAACACTAGCAGCCATGCAATATACGGAGGGATAATACGTTATTTAACCCTACAAATCCGAACATCATTCCATAGTTTTTACTGATAGAGCCTTGATAGAAACCGCTTGCCAAGATGCATTTCTTTAGTGGTTTTTCCTAGCCATCATATGACCTTGTGCCTTGATATGAGCTGTATTTTCAGTTTATTATCAATCTTGCTTGCATGTTTGACTTAATTTGACCACATTTCTCCTGTCCACTCTTACATTTGGGCAATGTACTAAATTGCTATCTTAAACTAGATGAGGATGCCATTCTATGTTTTTGTTTCAATAGCTGCTTCTATGTGTTTCTTTGCCAGCAAATATTCGAGCCCAATCATGACATTGTGGAGGAGGAAATTGCTGGGCCAACAAGTCCAAAGAAAGTTCAAAAGGAGTGGAGCTGTGCTCTTTGTCTGTGCAGCACTTCCAGTGAAAAATGTTTGAAGAAACACTGTCAAGGGAAGAAACATGATGAGACTAATGAAGAAAATCTACGTGCAGAAGAACTGGCCAGGGACACTTCCAAGTCTCTTATAGTGAAGAGAAAAACTAGGATGGTTTTTCTTGGGAACCTAGTCAATCTTGAAACATGGAGCGACCTCCTAGGCCCTGTTGCTAGATCAATTAGATGGTGTCAATGGAAAAGGCCAGATTTTGGATGGATTAAATTAAATACCGATGGATCCATAGATAGTGAGAATGCTGGTATTGGTGGCTTGTTCCGTGATTATGAGGGTAACGCAATATGTGGTTTTGTATCTAAAGCTTCTGGACATGATATATTCTTGGTTGAATTGTGGGCTATATGGAGAGGTCTAGTTCTTGCCTTGGATCTGCACATTCAAGTAGTCTGGGTTGAGTCTGATTCACTGAGTGTTGTGAATACCATTAACAGGCAGCAGCCTTACAGTGGGAAGGCTGATGCATGCTTGAAGCAGATCTGGCTTCTTTTAAAGATGTTCAAGAAGCACAAGGTTTCTCACTCATGGCGAGAAACTAATAGAGCAGCTGATTATCTTGCAAAGATGGTTATTGAGAGAGATGATGTTGTTTTGTGGCCTGCTGATTTTCCTACTAGCCTTAACAACATTATCAAGGATGACGCTCAAGGAAAGGTATATTGTAGACGGTAACTTCGGACTCCACCTGACATTGTTCATAGAATTAGAATAGAAGATGATATTACACTATAACATAGCATTGTGACTATAAATGCAGTATTATGGTTCTAAAGAGGCCAAGTATAGGACAGCTGTGTATTGTTAGGCTTGGAATGACTTAAAGTGTTAGGCCAAGGTTGAACATGGTGGATGTTGAAACAAGAAGCAGCGGTGATATGAAGATCATCTAACACACATATATCATCAACTTGGATCTGCTCTCTCTGAAACAGCGTTTTTTTCTTTTGTCCGGTGATGTTCATTTGGTAGTTGTACCCTAACAACCAGCAGGAACAATGACCTCTCATCATCAGGTCTCTGTAGGTCATGGTATCAAGACTATTTCTATTCTGAAAGGAAATCTTGATTTATTCAGATTCCGGGATGTTTGTGATTTATTTGGAGCTGTTATCCCAACCAGCACACAGAGCAATATAAATCTCGTTTTGTATACTAGCAAACAAAAGACCTTTACACTGTCTTTTATTGAAGAACGCTTGCGCAAAAGCGGCGAAGATGAGCATATCATGATTCGTGGTGATTCTTGGCCCTGATCCTGGCAAAGAAGTTCCCATGTAACTTCAAAGCAACAATACATCAGAGAGAAGTAAATTATGATGCCCGCTTTCCCACCTCTACCTTGCATTCGATAGCAGAATAATATACAACCAACGAAATTATCATGCTCTCCATTTCTTTTCTATTTTGGGAATTATAAAATGAAATGAAGCAACCAAGGTGTGCTATAAAACTTTCCTATGCACAATAAACATGTTATTTTGACGGGGATAATTTGTTTCTTTTTTTTTTCTTATGGAGTGGAGGGGTTCGTTTTGTCATTTTTTTTAAATAAAAAATATAAAAAAGAAAAAAACGTATAATTTGTCACCTACACTCACTGCTCACTAATTGAAAGCAAGAGGCTAATAAAAGTAACAACTATCATTGATATGATTAAAAAATTGATATTTTATTTCAAGTGCAGAAATATTAAAGTAATAAATAACCTGAGAAGATCAAGGTCGAATTACAAAGAGATTAATTATATAAATTATAGACATCAATAATACCACCACCACAATAACAACAATAGTAGTAGTAGTAGTAGTAGTAGTAATAATAATAATAATAATAAAAAAGAAAAAAAAGTTGATGGAAATTTTAAGATGAATGATTAATATAATGATAACAACAAATGTCAAGGTTAGAGAATCTACTAATGGTATGTCAAATAAGTATAATATAAATTTTTATTATTCAATTGAAAACTACATACAAAGAAAGTTATAATTAGATTATAAATTGTTAATATGATTACATTAGTTATCTTATTTGATTAATGCTAATACTTGTAAATCTCGTCAAGCATTCATAATTATAACTTATGTTAAGAACAAATCAAGTTCATTTCATATCTCACGTGTTGAATATACTAATACAGCATGGGCTATAAAAGTGCTAAGCATATGTTGTACCAAGTGTTATATAACATAAATCTAGATTATTCATTTAACAAGAAAAGTATTAAAGAGTGAACAAGATAACAAATACAAAACATGTTAGTATTAAACATTAAAGTCCATATTAAGTTCACATTATACTTATTCTTACACCATTAGTGTAAAATTTTCACCTTGACATAATAAACTTAGCTAAACACAATAAAAGAAAAAGAACAAATAAAAAATAAGAACATAAATAAAATAAAAGTTAACTAAGTAAAGGAAAGAAAATGAAAGGCATAAACTTGATATCAATGAAAACAAAACTTAAACATTACAAAATACAAAGAGAGAAAGCAAAAATATGATCTTGATCTAAAGACCAAGATGCTTAAATGCATGGCAAATGCCTCATTTTATAGGCCAAAATAAAAAAACTATTGATTTGATAACTAATAACTCTTGATTTGGTGACAATTCTTATTTTCTCTTGTCTGCCCAAAACGTTATTGATAACATCAGAATTAAAACTACTTGAAAACATGAAAGTTGTAGAAAATTATCTAAGCTTTTTAGAAAAAGAAAATGGAGGTCATTTGGATTTCAAGAACTCCAAATATGGGCCAAATAATGAACAATATTTGAGCTTTTCATCTATATAAAGTAGATCTAAATCTAAGATTTACAGCTCCAGATATGACCTAATTATCGAATAGTATTCTAGTTTGGACTACACTGACATCTCCTTTGTAAGTGTGGCCATCTTTTTGTCCTTTCAATTCTAGTTCTTAAACTCATTAATCAATCATTTTATTTGTGTGATAGGCCTGTATTTAAAATGAATATTTATCATAAATTAAAGGTATCTTATATTATTAGATATATTATTATAAAACATGCTTTAGTTAAGGAGTTATTGATACTTTAAGTGCAAAATGATGATATAAAACCTTGATAAAAATACACTTTTAAGTATTAATCACACTCCCCAACCAGCTTATTAATGGTCCTTAGTAATAAAAGTGTTAGAAAAACAATTTGCAAATTCCACAAAGTAAGGTATTCATCATTCAACTTCCATTAATCTATCTTAATAAATAAACTTTCATTATATTTATATATCTGCTCAATACCTCTTAAACAAAATATAATAAACCTTTCTTTAGTGTTCAATATATCAACACATAGTTATGGGGATTTACTTGGAAGAAAACAAAATTCTTATTTTAATGTTAAGGTTAACTTCCTTGAGTTGAGATTTTTTTTTTGTTTATATATATGTGTGTGTGTGTGTAACTTAAAACACAATGCATTTTTAAATCATGTAATGAGCTTTTAGCCAATGACTCCTATACTAGTTGGTCTTAGGACATTAGGTGTTGAGACACTCTTACGAGCTTAGTAACTTAGGTTGCAGATATTAATACGTAGACAGTACAATATTTGATTCCCTTAAGCTTTTCTCCTCAACCCATATAACAAACATTGGGCTAATAGCTTCCAAGTCAGTTGACTTTAGGGTATTAAGTGTTAAGACACCCCTTTAAACTTAATTCCTTAAGTTAAAGAGGCTACAAAACCAAACTTATCTATATTTTTATTATCATCATTTTTTTTCAAATTATATACTATCCCTTTCTCTTAGTTGTTATCTTTAACAAAAGAGCATAAATAATGTTATAATTCAATGTACAACCCATAATCATATGTTAAAGTGTGTGTGTGAAAATTAAAGTTTAAGAATACATGTTAAATGAGTATATAAGTAGAATTAAGTGATACTAATGTGAGAGTTTGTAAACCTGAATATTTCAATAAGTATTTTGATAGACTTTGTTATGAATATTGCAATAACCATTAAAAAAATATTAACCAAGATACGTCTCAAGAGTTAATAAAATTCCTCTTTATTTTTTCATCTTAGTAACAACAATTTGCAAATGATTTATGAAAAAGAAAACACAATTAGTTTTTTTTTAAATATCAATTACTACCCTCTCTCCCTAACAAAAATGAGACATTGTCCTCAATGTCCTAGCATAGAAAGATAGAGTATAGAAGACATCACTTGAAACACCGAACACTAACAAACCTGAAACACACTTAAACAAATATAAGAGACAACAAAACATAAATATTATGCTATTAATAAAACCAAAAGACACAAGTTTTTTCAAATTAAGACTTAAATCATAGTTGTAATTATGGCTCACATCAGCTCTTGGTTTCATGTCCAAGAATAGCTTAAACGCCTTCTATAGGTCTGGGATTGGCTTGCCATCCAGTTTTTCTAAAAATCGGCAAACAATGTCTTTTTTAGTTAGATTCTCAAGACTGTCAAACATGTTGTTTATAAAATAGATTCATAAGTCATGAATTGTATGATGTATATCTTCATTATAATGAGACTTAAGAGTTAATAGAAGATTATCTAAAGACTCTCTGTATTTTGAAATAAATCCCATATTTTAACAATTTTCACAGGTTTTGCAGAATGCATGTGAATCCTTGAACATGGTAAGCTAATAAAATCCACTTTGTAAGATTTTTACAGTCGTTTTCTTTAATGAGAAATGACTCCCACATGCCTTAGAGTAATAAAGTTTCACGACACTACTTACCTCATTGTCAAGAATATAATTTTGAAAATTTGATCAGAATAATATTTGAATATATAAGGGTCATTCCAATAAAATTTTTGCACATCGCTTAAAAACTTTCTTTTATCTTGGTTATCCAAATGAGCTAGCAAAAATCTTGAAGTAAGAAAATTGATATTTTAGCAAATCAAGACATTGAACTAAGAGAAAGTAGAGATTTATCAAGAAAGTAATCATCAATTGGTATGATGTTAGATGTTGAATTTATTGTTACTTTTGATGAAAAATCTGCATAAACATTTTTAGTGTGTTTTTCATTCATGATTTCTTCCTGAGAATAAATCATTTGCAAATCTTCAGATTCATCTAACTCATTTTTACTTAAAGTAAATTCAAGTTGATCATAAACTAATTCTTCAATATGATCTACTTCTTGTAAATCATTATCATCTTTAGGTTGCTGGTAAATGTTGAAATATTCATCTCCAATGTCATGTTTCTAAATGATAGCTTCATTAATCCATTCTTATAATTAATCAATGCATTAGAAGTTGTCAGAAACAAACATCCTAAAATAATAGAAAATAAATTATATGCTTTAAGAGGTTGTGTCTAAGACAACAAAATCCACATGATAAATGAATTTATCGACTTGTACTAACACATCTTTGACAATTCTTTTAGGCACTTTTATAGATCTATCGGCAAGTAAAAGAGTTACAGAAGTTGGTTTTAGATCACCTAGATTGAGACTTTGAAAAATTAAATGAAGTAAATTCACACTGGCTCCAAGATCAAGTAAGGCTTTTTAATTTTATGTTCTCTAATAAAGCAAAAAATTATAGGACAACCAGGGTCTTTATATTTCAAAACATTATTGTTATGAAGAATGACACTTACTTGTTCGGCTAAAAAGACTTTCTTTTTCACATTTAGTTTCCTCTTCACAGTGCATAGATCTTTTAAAAAATTAGCATAAGAAGAAACCTATTTAATACCATCGAGCAAAGGTATATTGATCCTTACCTGTTTGAAAGTTTCAAAGATTTCAGAGTTGTGATTGACTTTCCTTTATTTGGTCATGACATGAAGGAATGAAAATGCTGGTGAGGAATCAGTCTTTTCTTTGTAATTTTCATATTCAACCCCTTCCTTACCCTCAGAGATTGATTTATCATTTTTCTCACAAGGTTTAATAGTAGGTTTTTCAATAACTTTACCACTGCAAAGAGTAATGACTGATTTGACTTGATCTATGTGTTGGCTTTTGGAACCATTTACATTTGCATTGTATTGCCCCTTGGAATTTTATTATATTTGAGATGGAAACTTACCTTTCTCTTGGAAACTAAGAGCATATGTCAATTTTACAAGAGTATCTTTAAAATCTATCATGTTTTGAGCAAGTTGAGTATTGATTATCTCTTGCTTTTTAATGAATGCATGCAATGTTTCCTCAAGATTTGTTCTAGGAGGTGGAGCATAAAGAGGTGCATATCCATGAGAATTTTGAAAATTATGGTATGCTTGAAATGATAGTTGTAAAGTTTCTCCATTGTTATTATCACTCTTCCAATTGAAATTTGGGTGATTTCTCCAACCAAGGTTATATGATGTAAGTGCGGGTTGTGGTTGGGTCTTTGGAAACTGTTTAAAATATAGGCTTGTTTATGAAGACATTCCTGTTCAGTATTTTGGCCATATCTGGAGTTCTAGAAGTCGAAATGAGCTGAAGTTTTTACACAAGAAAGCTAAGACAATTGCCTAGAACTTTCATGTTTTCAAGTGGCTCTAATTTTGACATCATTAATGACGTTTTGGGCAGACAAGAGAAGATAAGGATTGTCACCAAGTCAAGGGTTGGCCATCTACTCATCAATTAGTCATCAAATCAATAGTTCCCAATTTTGGCCTATAAAAGGAGGCATTTGCCATGCATTTAGGCATCTTGGTGTCCAGATCAAGATCATGCTCTTGTTTTCTCTCTTTGTATTCTTTATGCTTTGTTTTCATTAATATCAAGTTTATGCCTTTCATTTCCTTTCCTTTCTTTAGTTAACTTTTATGTTCTTATTTTGTTTATCTATTTTTCTTTCTTCCATTATGTCTAGCTAAATTAATTATGTCAAGGTGAAAAGGTTACACTAATGGTGTAAGAATAAGTATGGTATAAACTTAATATGGACTTTAATGTTTAATACTAACATGTTTTATATTTGTTATCTTGTTCACTCTTTAATACTTTGCTTGTTAAATGATTAATCTTGATTTATGTTGTATAACAATTGGTACAACAAATGCTTGGCACTTTCATAGCCCATACTGTATGGTATAACCGACACCTGAGCTATGAAAGGAACTTGATTTGTTGTTAACATAAGTTATAATCATGAATGCTTGACGAAATTTACAAGTATTAGCATTAATTGAATAAGATGACTAATGTAATCATGTTAACAATCTATAATCTGATTGGAACCTCCTTTATGTGTGGTTTCCAATTGAACAATAAGAGTTTATACTATACTTGTTTGACATACCATTAGTGGAACCTCTAACCTTGACATTTGTTATTATCATTGTTTAATCTTTACTTTAATATTCTATCTCCAAGTTCTCATCATCATCATCATCTTCTTCTCTTTCTTTATTATTATTATTATTATTATTATTGTTGTTGTTGTTATTTATAATTTGTATAATAACCTCCCTGTGGTTCGACCCCGGTCTTGCTGGGTTATTTATTACTTCGACACTCCTGCACTTGGGAAAAGACATTAATCTCTTTGTCGTGTCAAGTTTTTGGAGTCGTTGTCGGGTGCTTGACTGTTTTTTATGATCGGCTTGTTTTAACTCGCAAGTGCACGAGTGTGCGATGTAGCAATTAACTCGGTAAGATCGAGGTCATATCCACAGAGAGCTAGATCTGGAAATTAAGCTAGGTAACAAAAAAAACAACTCAAGAGAAATTAAATTAACAATAACTTGGTTGGAAATAATTGATGGATTTGTTTTCAAAGATGAAAAAGTGTAAATAGATTTTAAATGACAAGAAAAAGTAAGTCTTGGTCCAAATCAATTTTAATGGTGATGTATTGGTGATTCCTTCAAGATATATAAGATAACTCAATATAATATCAACGATGGTAATATTAGATCGGAAGATAATACAATGAAGTTTAAAAGGATGAAGATTAATTATTGCTTAAGAATGAACAAGTATTTTCATATTAAGTAAGACATTGAATCAAGCAATCTCTATACCAAAACTAAAGTTTGTGCATAAAAATTTAAGATTATAACATTACCTAAATGGTTTCTAAAGTTTCTTTGCAATGATAAATCATTCATGAAGAAAATGAAAAGATAAACATTAAGATTCATTCATATCTTAAAGAACTCACCTCAACCACCATCATCCTTGATTTGGATCCAAGAAAGAGATTAGTCAACCACGATTATATATAAGAACACTTCAATAAACATGAAATAACTTGAATCAAACTGAAATAATAAGTTTTACAAGCTAAAGAATCGAAATCTATAAAAAAGAACACAACACAATTTCAGTAAAAATTCGGACACAAATCTAACTCTAACTTTGGACAGCAATTCGACCCTCTTAGAAGCTTTTTTTCGAGATGTCTATTAGAGACATATTTATAGGAAATTCTGTCACCTTTCCAGATCATTAAAGAACAGCTCATTTGGACACCTGAGTCAAAAGTTATGGGTAAAACACCGAAAGGTGTTCTGAAAAATCAAATCAGGACAGCTTTGCAACCACTTTGGTGCACGTTTTTCTTCCTCATTTATGAGTTGTCTCCTTCTTCTTTTTGACCCAAAATAATGTAAAAATATCCCCTCCAGCTTTCCATCCATGTGCTTGCCTTCTTGGATCAATGAATTACCCAAAATAAATCAATTGTTGTTGTGTGGACATGTAAGATCATGGATTGTGTTTGGGCTGATTTGAAGGTTGATTTGGGGTTGATTTAGGGCTGATTTGGGGCTGATTTTGGGCTGAATTTGAACATCAAATAAGTATACAAATGTACTTATTATTTAGGCTAAGATTGACATTGAAACCTTGAGTGTTTAATGGTTGAAGTTTGCACACAATATAAGGCAGGTTTGGGCTTCAAATAAATCATATGATATTCTTTTCTAGAATTGGAATAGAATTGATTTTTGGGACAAATTTGGAGCACTTATTTCAACCAAGATTTGCTTCAATCTTCAACTAAATGTCTCTTCAATTCTTTGTTCTCAATTCCGATGTTGAATTTCTTGAATTAATTCATTTAAGCTCCAAAAACCTATCGAAACATTAAAACAAACTTCATTACTAAAAAACACATCAATTATTATAAAAAGACCAAATAAAAACAATAAATACATATGTAAAATAAGAGACTTAATGATACTTTTGATGCGCAATCACACCCCCCAACTTAGATTTTGCTAGTCCTCAAGCAAAACAAAGCATAAAACCTTTGAAATAAAAAGAATAATAACAATCATAATTAAGCTCAATTCATCACACTTGAAGGACCTATCATGCAAACATTGGTATCTTTAACTCAATGTACACAATAGCAAATAAAGAAAAATAAGCATACTCATATTCTCTAAATCAAACATCCATACAAAATTTCCAAATTCAGTCATATGTATCGTGCAACCAACATAATTGATTCATACGAAAACTCAACTTGTAATCTTCCCTTCTCACCAACACAAACAAGGTAGCAAACTAGAGAAATATCTATATTTTTTTTCTTTCTTGCTTTTTTCTTTCTTTCTTTCTTTTTTTTTGTAAAGATATGATTTATTCTGTCTTTAAGTAGTCACTTCCTTTTTTATGCGAATACAAACATTTGTGATGAATGCACCCGGTTACTCACAAAGTCATAAACTTAAAGTGCTTTGCATACTCATATTTTAAGCTGCCGTTTGACGTAAAGATAAACATTTGTGATGAATACCCCTAGTTACTGAGCAACTCAAAACATTGGAGTAGATAGAACTTTGTACACATTTATTTATTTATTTGTGTAATAATTATTACTCTACTTACTTAAACCTTGTTTAGGACTCGATTAAAAGGGATAATCACAAGTAAAGCATCATACTCATCTTTTATGCATAATCACACAACTCACACAACTTTTACAAGGAAAAATGTACTTTAGTAATCTTAAAAAAAAGTATGCTATATCTTGCTTTATAAGATATTATCTATCCCAAATTAAAGCATGCAATGTTCAACATAATAATGATTCCAAAAATGTAATGATGATCCTAAACAAGTCTCATTCACATACGAATGCAAGGTTTTTTTTTTAACAAGCATGGTTATCTCAAGCATTCAACATAATGAAATATCTAAAATTAAGTTTTACATTATCCTTAATGTAAAAGAGAAAGAGAAGAAAAGTATAAAGATTAGAAAATTGTTACTCCCCTTCTATTTTCAAGGATGAATGTCTGATTGAATTGGGAATGAGCTGACTCCTTGCTTGATTTTTTTTTTAACCTGCATATCACAACTAAAAGAAAACATTGATTTTTTTTATTATATTGTTTTTGAAAATAAAGAACCTCACACCCCCCAACTTAAAATAATGCATTGTCCCTAATGTATGAACAAGAAAATATAAGAGATAGAAGAAAGAAAAAAAATAAAATAAAAATAAAAACTCATTACTTCTGATACTACAATGGTATTGGATCTTCAAGATCCAATGTCTCAACTTCAGCCACAACGTTTTCAAGATAAGGTTTCAATCGATGACCATTTACTTTGAAAATATTTCCATTCTTGGGATTTTCTACCTCAAATGCACCATGCTCAGAGACGGATTTAATCACAAATGGACCAATCTATTTTATCCTCAACTTCCCAGGAAAAAGATGCAATCGTGAATTATATAAGAGAACCTTTTGACCAACATGAAAGGATTTTCTAAGAATATGTTTATCATGCAAAGTTTTCATCTTATGTTTTGAAATTTTTGCATTTTCAAATGCATCATTTCTCAGCTCCTCTAATTCATCCAATTGAAGCTTTCTTTTTTTTTCAACCTCATTTTCATTGTCATTGAATTGCCGAATAGCCCAATATGCACGGTACTCAATCTCAAGAGGGAGATGACAAGGCTTTCCATAAACTAGCCTATAAGGAGACATTCCTAAAGAGGTCTTATAAGCAGTGCGATATGCCCACAAAGCATCAACTAGTCGTAGGGACCAATCTTTACAATTTGGATTGACTGTTTTCTCTAAAATGTTCTTGATCTCCCTATTTGCCAACTCAGCTTGGCCACTAGTCTGTGGGTGATAGGGGGTAGTGACTTTGTGAATTACACCATATTTTCTCATCAAAATCCTAAGGGGCTTGTTACAAAAATGTTTTCCCCTATCACTAATCATAGCCCGGGGCATGCCAAAACGAGATAAAATATTTTCTTTCAAGAATCTGACCACAACTCGATGGTCATTGGTTCAAGATGCAATGGCATCCACCCATTTAGACACATAATCAACAGCTACAAGGATGAATTGGTAACCAAATGAACTTGGAAAAGGTCCCATGAAATCAATCCCCCAACAATCAAATATTTCCAAAACAAGGATGGGGTTAAGGGGCATCATGTTACGCCTAGTGAGGCTACCTAGTCGTTGGCATCGGTCACACGCAACACAGAAGGCATGAACATCTTTAAACATGGTGGGCCAATAAAAACCACACTGCAAGATTTTGGCAATGGTTTTCTTGGAAGAGAAATGCCCACCACAGGCTAATGTATGACAAAAATTAATGACACTTGGAATTTCATGATTAGGGATGCACCGCCTAATAATTTGGTCAGGACAGTATTTAAATAGGTAGGGGTCATCCCAAAAAAAGGTGCGCACATTGCGCAAGAATTTTTGTTTGTCAAGTTTAGACCAATGAGAAGGAATCTGACTTGTGGTTAAGTAATTTGCTATGTCAGCATACCATGGAGAACCAATGTA
>SRLM01001789.1:0-72014 GCA_015708895.1 Populus ilicifolia | reverse complement strand
CTCCTGCACTTGGGAGAAGACATCAATCTCTTTGTCGTGTCACTAGTCTTGCCGGGTTATTTATTACTTCGACACTCCTACACTTGGAAGAAGATATTAATCTTTTAGTCGTGTCAAGTTTTTGGTGCCGTTGCTGGAGACGTAAGTTTTGTATAAATTATAATTTTTAGTTTATTTTCTTTTTTCACTTTTCTATATATAAGTTTGTTTCTTTTCTCTTATTTCTTCTTCTTTTGTTTTCTTTTTCTATTTATTCTATTCCTACACGTGCATGAGAGTGTGGTCACATACATCAAGTGGTAGACTTTGTAAGGTATGCTTATCATTTTCAAAAAATATAGCTGAAGAAGATAATCAATCACTTCGTAGTGAGAGTAATCGTGCTAGAACACTTAGAGATCACATGAATCCAACAAGAACAAGTGCACCATCATGCATTGTTTTTCCTCCCGATGCATCTCATTTTAATTTTAAACCAGACATTATTCAACTTTTACCTTCTTTTCATGGTTTTGAATTGGAAAATCCATACTTGCATTTAAGGGGATTTGAGGAGGCCTGCAACACATATAATAATTTAAATTGTAGCATGAACACCATCAGATTAAAGCTTTTTCCTTTTTCATTAAAAGATAAAGCTAAAACATGGCTACAAAATTTGAGATCAGGATCCATTCGTGCTTAGGATGAAATGCAACAGTAATTTTTAAAGAAGTTTTTCCCATCTCATAGAACAAACTCTTTCAAAAGACAAATCACCACTTTCACTTAAAAACCAGGAGAAACATTTTACCAATATTGGGATAGGTATCGAGACTTGGTTAATACTTACCCTCATCATGGTTTTGAAACATGGAGATTGGTTTCATATTTTTATGAAGGGTTAACACCTAAAGATAGGCAAATGGTTGAATTGATGTGCAATGGAACTTTTGAAGACAATGACCCTGATGAAGCAATGGAGTACTTAGACTTGTTAGTTGAAAATGCTCAAAATTGGGACATCACGGGTACTTATGAGGCAGCAAGTAAAACTCAACCTCATACATCTAGTGGAGGTATGTACAACCTTAGGGAAGATCATGACCTTCAAGCCAAGTTTGCATTTTTAGCTAGAAAAGTCGAGGCACTAGAATTGAAAAAGAGCCGTCAATTAAAATTTGTTGAAAACATTGTGTCAAATATGTGAAAAAAATGAACACTCAACCAATAACTGTCTAATCTTGCCTTCTTTTAAGGAATCTCTCCGTGAACAAGCCCATGCTTTAAACAGTTTTCAAACGGCCAACCACAACCCATACTCACAAACATACAACCCTTGTTGGAGAAATTATCCAAATTTTAATTGGAGGAGTGACAACAACAATGCACAAACTTCACAACCATTATTTCAAACACACCATAATTTTTAAAATTCTCATGGATAGGCACCTCCTTATGCTCCACTTCCTAGAAGAAATCTTGAGGAAAAATTGCATGCATTCATTGGAAAGCAAGAGACAATCAATACTCAACTTGCTCAAAACATGATATATTTTAAAGATACTCTTGCAAAATTGACATATGCTCTTAGTTTCCAAAAGAAAGGTAAGTTTCCATCTCAACCACAACGAAATCACAAGGGGCAATACAATGCAAATGCAAGTAGTTCCGAAAGCCAACACATGGNTGTAATTTTAAAATACTTAAACTATCATTCAAGTATACTAAATACAAATCATACTTACTTTATTAAAAAAAAATTATGTTTAAAGTTTTCAACCTTTTAAACTATCCTTTAAGTATTATAAAAAAAATCCTACTTACTGTTTTTTTATAAATTATTTTTATAATTTTAAATCATTTAAACTATCATTCAATTATACTAAACAACGATCTTACTTACTTTTTTTATAAATTATTTTTATAGTTTAAAAGTTTTTGTATTATCTTTCAAGTATCATAAATAGAAATTCTACTTATTTTTTTAATAAATTATTTTTTTTATTTTAAATTATTTAAACTATCATTCAAGTATACAAAACACAAATACTACTTACTTTTTGCATAAATTATTTTTATAATTTTAAAACATTTAAACTATCCTTCAAATATCATATAAAAGTCCTTTTTACTTTTTTTTTTAAATATAATTTTTTATAATTTTAAATCTTTTGAACAATCATTCAAGTATACTAAATAGAAATCCTGAGGGTAAGGAAGTGGTTGAATCTGAAAATTACAAAGAAAAGACTGATTCTTCGTCAGCACTTCCATTTCCTCAAGCCATGACCAAACAAAAGAAAGTCAATCACAACTCTAAAATCTTTGAAACTTTCAAACAGGTAAGAATCAATATACCTTTGCTGGATGCTATTAAACAAATTCTTTCCTATGCTAAATTTTTGAAAGATCTATGCATTGTGAAGAGGAAACTGAATGTGAAAAAGAAAGCCTTTCTAGTAGAACAAGTAAGTGTCATTCTTCAGAACAATAATGCTTTCAAATATAAAGACCCTGGTTGTCCTATAATTTCTTGCTTTATTGGAGAGCATAAAATTGAAAGAGCCTTACTTATCTTGGTGCTAGTGTGAATTTACTTCCATATTCAGTTTTTTAGAGTCTCAATCTAGGTGAGTTAAAACCAACTTTTATAACTCTTTTACTTGCCGATAGATCTGTAAAAGTGCCTAGAGGAATAATTGAAGATGTGTTAGTAAAAGTCGATAAATTCATTTCTCCTGTGGATTTTGTTGTCTTGGACACACAACCTGTTGAAGTATGTAATTCATTTCCTATTATTTTAGGACATCCATTTCTTGCAACCTCTAATGCATTGATTAATTGTAGGAATGGACTCATAAAGCTATCATTTGGAAACATAACATTGAAGATGAATATTTTCAACATTTGCAAGCAACCTGGAGATGATAATGATTTACAAGAAGTAGATCATATTGATGAATTGGTTTATGATCAACTTGAATCCACTTTAAGTAAAAATGAGTTGGATGAATCGGAAGATTTGAAAATGATTTATTCTAAGGCAGAAATCATGGATGAAAAAAGCATCGAAAATGTTGATGTGAATCTTTTGTCAATAGTGACAACAAATTCAACATCTGACATCACACCAATTGATGATTACTTTCCTAATAAATTCTTACTTTCTCTTAATCCAATGCCTTGGTATGATAAAAATATCAATTTTCTTGCTTTAGGAGATTTGCTAGCTGATTGGAGTACCCAAGACATAAAAAAGTTTTTGAACGAAGTGAAGAACTTTTATGGTGATGACCCTAACTTATTTAAATATTGTCTTGATCAAATATTTCAAAGATTCATTCCCAACAATGTGGTAAGTAGTGTCATTAAACTTTGTCATTCTGATGCATGTGGAAGTTATTTTTCATCAAAAAAGAAAGCTACAAAAATCTTTCAAAATGGATTTTATTGGTCTACCATGTTCAAGGACACGCATCTATTTTGCAAAACTTGTGAAAATTGTCAAAAAGTTGATACTGGTCAAAAAGTTCTGTTTTATAATTCTTAACTCTATGCATTTCCTAGAGAGCTAAGACCAAGATGGAGGAATCCTTATGGGGCCTATAATATTGAGAATTCAATGAATGACAATGATTTTAAGGAAAAGTCTTGCTTTATAAGTCTCGACTGTATTTATTTCTTGGAAAATTAAGATCAAGATGGAGCGATCCTTTTATTGTAAAACATGTGTATCCATATGGGGCCTACTGATTGATACTTAAAAGTGTATTTTTATCAAGGTTTTATATCATCATTTTGCACTTGAAGTATCAATAACTCCTTAACTAAAGTAAGTTTTATAATAATCTATCTAATAATATAAGAGACCTTTAATTTATGGTAAATATCCATTTTAAATGCAGGCCTATCACATAAATGAAAGGATTGATTGATGACTTTAAGAACTTCAATTGAAAAGACAAAGAGATGATCAAACTTAGAAAAGAGATGTCGGTGCTATCCAAACCGGAATACTGTTTGGTAATTGGGTCATATCTAGAGCTATACATCTCAGATTTAGGTCTACTTTATATGGATGGAAAGGTAAGACATAGGCCTATAAGGTCCAAATTATTGCAACAACAATGAAGCTCGAATCTGTCCTCCAACTCGAGCACTATTCAGTATGTTGGCCATATTTGGAATTCTAGAAGTCGAAATGAGCTGAATTTTTTACACAAGAAAGCTGAGACAATTTCCTAGAACTTTCATGTCAAGTGGCTCTAATTTTGATGTCATTAATGATGTTTTGGGCAAATAAGAGAAGATAAGGGTTGTCACCAAGTCGCTTGAATGATCTTGTAGATAAAGGTTGATTATTTTGTTTTTCTCACATTGCTTTTGTGTTTTTTTTAGTGATTTTTGCTAGTTTCTCTCACCCTGGTTAAATGGCGGATAACAGTACTCCGTGACTTAAGTCGGTTCTTTTAGTTTCCCATAATAATTGATATCTGTATATACATTTCTGCAATTCTTTGAATCTCTCTTCCAATTCTTATTTGAAAATGGACACTAATCTTGAAAAATTGAAAAAATATTTTCCTGCTCTGCCTCAGAATGCAATTACAAAAATTTATCATGCTAGATGTGCAAGATTGAGACTGTTAATGAATCATGAAATTCCTAAAGATATTCGCTGGTTNAGTCTTGGGTTAATGGGAGGTGTGTCAATAGCTGCATTTTTAGGAGGTAGTCAAGTTTTGGGGGTCGTCCCCGAAGCTTTAGCACAAGGGGACATCATTGGAAAAACAATTGGAGAGGAACTTCAGGTCTCTACAATGTCAGCTCGAATGAATGCAATGTTTAACCATGCTGATGCCTTCATTGCTTTACCAGGTGGTCTAGGCACATTGGAAGAGATCTTTCATATTTCCTCTTGGACCCAACTGCATATTCACCATAAACCCATAGGTTTGTCAGTATTCGTTATTTTAGGTGATATCTTCTATACTCTATCTTTCTACCTTTAAACATTGAGGACAATGTTTGTTTTAGTTTGGGGGGAGGGTAATAGCTAAAAAAAAAACTGTGTTTTCTATTTCATAAAGCATGCGCAAAATGGTTGTTACTATGATGGCAGAGTAAGAAGAATCTTTTATGACTCTTGAGACGCATCTTAGTAATCATTCGTAACAAGGTCTATCATAATACTTCTTGAAATATTCAGATTTACAAACTCTTGCATTGTTATCACTTAAGTCTGCTCTTATACTTATTTAACATGTATTCTTAAACCTTAATTTACACACACACACTTCAACATATGTTTGTGGGTTGCATATTAGATTATTACATTATTTATATTCTTTTGTTAAAAGTAACAACTAAGGGAAAGGGATAGTATATAATTAAAAAAAATAAAAAGAAAAAAAAGAAAAGAAAAAAATGATAATAATAAAAATATAGATAAGTTTGGTTTCGTAGCCTCCCTAACCTAAACAATTAAGCCCGAATGGGTGTTATAACACCTAATATCCTAAAGTCAACTGACTTGGGAGTTATTGGCCCAATGCTTCTTACATCGGTTGAGGAGAAAAGCTTAAGGGAATCAAACATTGCACTATCTACATATCACTATCTGCTACTCGAGTTACTAAACTCGTAAGGGTATCTTAACACCTAATACCCTAAGACCAACTGGTTTGGGAGTCATTAGCTGAAAGCTTGTTATATGGGTTAAAGATGCATGATGTTTTAAATTATATGTATATATATTTAAAAAAAAAGAAAAGAAAGAATAGAAGACAAAAATAATAATCCTAACTCAAGGAAATTAACCTTAAACATTAGAACAAAAATTTTGTTTTCTTTCAAGAAAAGCCCTATAATTATGTGTTAATACATTAAGCATAAAAGAAAGGTTTATGAATGTCTTGTTAAGAGGTATTGAGCAGGTATATAAATTTAATGAGAGTTTGTTTATCTGGATAGAGTAATGGAAGTTAAAAGATGAATACCTTACTCTGTGGAATTTACAAATTGTTTTTCTATTTTAATGCTTTGATTACCAGGGACTAGTAATAAGCTAGTTGGGGGGGGTGTGATTGATACTTAAAAGTGCATTTTTATCATGGTTTTATATCATCATTTTGCACTTGAAGTATCAATAACTCCTTAACTAAAGTACGTTTTATAATAATCTATCTAATAATATAAGATACCTTTAATTTGTGGTAAATGTCCATTTTAAATGCAGGCCTATCACATAAATGAAAGGATTGATTGATGACTTTAAGAACTTCAATTGCAAAGGCAAAGAGATGATCAAACTTAGAAAAGAGATGTCGGTGCAATCCAAACCGGAACACTGTTTGGTAATTGGGTCATATCTGGAGCTATAGATCTCAGATTTAGGTCTACTTTATATGGATAGAAAGGTAAGACATAGGCTTACAACTTTCATATGGAGCCGAAGATCTTAAAAGGCTATTTTCAAGTCCAAATTGTTGCAACAACAAAGAAGCCTGAATCTGTCCTCCAGCCTGAGCACTGTTCAATATTTTGGCCATATCTGGAATTCTAGAAGTCAAAATGAGCTCAAGTTTTTACACCAGAAATCTGAGACAATTTCTTAGAACTTTCATGTTTTTAAGTGGCTCTAATTTTGACGTCATCAATGACGTTTTGGGTAGACAAGAGAAGATAAGGATTGTCACCAAGTCAAGGGTTGGCCACCTACTCATCAATTAGTCATCAAATCAATAGTTCCCAATTTTGGCCTATAAAAGGAGGCATTTGCCATGCATTTAGGCATCTTGGTGTCCAGATCAAGATCATGCTCTTGTTTTCTCTCTTTGTATTCTTTATGCTTTGTTTTCATTAATATCAAGTTTATGCCTTTCATTTCCTTTCCTTTCTTTAGTTAACTTTTATGTTCTTATTTTGTTTATCTATTTTTCTTTCTTTCATTATGTCTAGCTAAGTTAATTATGTCAAGGTGAAAAGGTTACACTAATGGTGTAAGAATAAGTATGGTATAAACTTAATATGGACTTTAATGTTTAATACTAACATGTTTTATATTTGTTATCTTGTTCACTCTTTAATACTTTGCTTGTTAAATGACTAATCTTGATTTATGTTGTATAACACTTGGTACAACAAATGTTTGACACTTTCATAGCCCATACTATATGGTATAACTGACACCTAAGCTATGAAAGAAACTTGATTTGTTGTTAACATGAGTTATAATCATGAATGCTTGATGAAATTTACAAGTATTAACATTAATTGAATAAGATGACTAATGTAATCATGCTAACAATCTATAATCAGATTGGAATCTCCTTTGTGTGTGGCTTCCAATTGAATAATAAAAGTTTATACTATACTTGTTTGACATACCATTAGTGGATCCTCTAACCTTGACATTGTTTGTTATCATTGTTTAATCCTTACTTTAATTTTTCATTTTAAAGTGCTCATCAACTTTTCTTCTTCTTCTTTTTCTTTATTATTGTTATTATTATTATTATTATTATTATTATTACTACTACAACTATAACTACTACTACTACTACTATTACTACTAGTAGTATTATTAGTATTATTATTGCTACTATTATTATTGTTGTTATTGTTACTATTGTTGTTGTTGTTGTTTATAATTCTTTTTTATAATTTGTACAATTAACCTCTATGTGGTTCGATCCCAGTCTTACCTGGTTATTTATTACTTCGACACTCCTATACTTAGGAGAAGACATTAATCTTTTAGTTGTGTCACCTATGACATCGAGAATCCAAAGAATGACCATGTTTTCAAGGTAAATGGACATCGTCTGAAAGTTTACTTTGACAATTTTTCAATTGAACATGACTCTATTGAATTGGGTGATCCTGTATATAATGATTAATTGTTTTCTCATATTATTTTTGTGTGTTTTTTTGAGTGATTTTTTCTAGTTTCTCTTACCCTCATCAAATGGTAGATAACGGTGCTCTGTGACTTAAGTTAGTTCTTTCAGTTTCCCACAATAACTGATATCTATGTATATATTTGTGCAATTCTTTAAATCTCTCTTCCAATTCTCATTTGAAAATGGACACTAATCTTGAAAAATTGAAAAAGTATTTTCCCGCTTTACCTCAGAATATGATTTTAAAAATTTACAGTGCTAGATGTGCAAGATTAAGATTGTTAATGAATCATGGAATTCCTGAAGATATTTGCTGGTTGATTGATGCAAAGGTCTGATTATCAGGTGAGTCCTCTAACTCCTTCATTTCACACATGATTTGAATAGGTAAAGGCACTTTTGCAAAGAAATATCATGCAAAATGATTGAAAGTCTATCATCGATGTGCTAGATGGACTTGTAATGCACAATATCATTCTTGAGGAATGATATCTATAAACCGTGAAGATAAAATACAATTCATTAAGGATGACCTGAGTAAGGAGTCTTTAGATAATCTTTTATTGACTCTTGAGACGCATCCTAGTGGAAATGTGCATCGTGCAATTCATGATTTATGATCACTATTTCATAAAGAACACGATCGACTTGGTCTTGGGAATCTGACAAAAAAAGACCATGTTTGCCAGTTTTTAAGAAAACTAGATGGGAAGCCTATCCCCAACCTATAGAGGGTGTTTAAGCCGTTCTTGGACGTAAAACTAAGGGAAGATGTGAGCCACAATCATAACTACTTGTATATACACATGTTTTTTCAAAAGTAAATAAATAAATAAATAAAGAGAGAGAAAGAGTGTGTGAGACTCTAGCTGACCTATATATAGGTGGTATGATTACCTTTCTAATTTCTCATCTATAAAACCTTATCTTCTTTCCTTTTATTTGTACTCAACCCATACATTCAACAAATACCAAAGTGTATAGAAATGACAAGTTCCTCAGGTCATCATATAAGAAATATTTGTGTTTTCTGGGGATCTAGTCCTGGAAAAGAAAAGGAGTTTTTAGAATCAGCAAATCATCTTGGTCAAGTGCTAGTTGAGAGAAAGATTCATTTAGTGTATGACGGAGGCAATCTTGGGTTAATGAGAGGTGTGTCAATAGCTGTATTTTTAGGAGGTAGTCAAGTTTTAGGGGTCATCACTGAAACTTTAGCATAAGGGGACATCATTGGAAAAACAATTGGAGAAGAACTTTAGATCTCTACAATGTCAGCTTAAATGAATACAATGTTTAATCATGCTGATGCCTTCATTGCTTTACCAGGTGGTCTAGGTATATTGGGATTTTTCACATTTTCTCTTAGGCCCAACTGCATATTCACCATAAACTCATAGGTTTGTTAAATGTTAATGGTTATTATGATAAGTTGTTGTCTTTTTAGATCATGTTGTGGAATAGGAATTTCTAAGATCTTCTGAACGACAAATCATAATCTCTACTGCTACTACTGAACAATTGATTGACCAACTACAATCTTTCATTCCTGTAATTGATCTTTCCATGAGTCACATAAATTGATCAACTAAGAAAAGCTGTAAAAAGATTAGATTGGATTTGAGCCTTCATTTATGAATCTTTGTGTCTTTTGGTTTTATTATTGTGTTTTATTATTTCTTATATTTGTTTTAATGTGTTTTAGGTTTGTTAGTGTTTGTTATTTTATGTGATATCTTCTATACTCTATCTTTCTACCTTTAAACATTGAGGACAATGTCTTGTTTTAGTTGGGGGGAGAGGGTAGTAGCTAAAAAAAAACTGTGTTTTCTATTTCATCAAGCATGTGCAAAATTGTTGTTACTATGATGGTAGAGCAAGGAGAATCTTTTATGACTCTTAAGATGCATCTTAGTAATCATTCATAACAAGGTCTATCATAATACTTCTTGAAATATTCAGATTTACAAACTTTTGCATTGTTATCACTTAATTCTGCTCATATACTTATTTAACATGTATTCTTAAACCTTAATTTATAT
The DNA here is from genome assembly GCA_015708895.1 of Populus ilicifolia. NCBI lineage: Eukaryota > Viridiplantae > Streptophyta > Magnoliopsida > Malpighiales > Salicaceae > Populus > Populus ilicifolia. The sequence continues at coordinate 62,089 of SRLM01001789.1, read as the reverse complement.
ATACACACACACTTTAACATATGATTATGGGTTGCATATTGGATTATTATATTATTTATATTCTTTTGTTAAACGTAACAACTGAGAGAAAGGGATAATATATAATTAAAAGAAAAAAGAAAAGAAAAGGAAAAAAATGATAATAATAAAAATGTAGATAAATTTGGTTTCGTAGCCTCCCTAATCTAAGCAATTAAGCCCGAAAGGGTGTTTTAACACCTAATACCCTAAAGTTAACTGACTTGGGAGCTATTGACCTAATGCTTGTTACATGGGTTGAGGAGAAAAGCTTAAAGGAATCAAACATTGCACTATCTACATATCAGTATCTGTGACCTGAGTTACTAAGCTGGTAGGGGTGTCCCAACACCTAATGCCCTAAGACCAACTGGTCTGGGAGTCATTAGTTGAAAACTCGTTACATGGGTTAAAGATGCATAAGTATGGGAGTCATTTGTTGAAAGCTCGTTATATGGGTTAAAGATGCATGGTGTTTTAAATTATATGTATATATATTAAAAAAAAGACAAAAATAGTAATCCCAACCTAAGGAAGTTAACCTTAAACATTAGAACAAAAAATTTGTTTTCTTCCAAGAAAAGCCCCATAATTATATGTTGATGTATTGAGCACAAAAGGTTTATGAATATCTTGTTGAGAGGTATTGAGCAGGTATATAAATTTAATAAGAGTTTGTTTATTTGCATAGATTAATGGAAGTTAAATGATGACTACCTTACTTTGTGGAATTTGCAAAGTATTTTTCTATTTTAGTGCTTTGATTATTAGGGACTAGTAATAAGCTAGTTGGGGGGTGTGATTGATACATAAAAGTGTATTTTTATCAAGGTTTTATATCATCATTTCGCACTTGAAGTATCAATAACTCCTTAACTAAAGCATGTTTTCTAATAATATATCTAATAATATAAGATACGTTTAATTTATGGTAAATGTCCATTTTAAATGCAGGCCTATCACATAAATGAGAGGATTTATTGATGAATTTAAGAACTGAAATTGAAACGATAAAGAGATGGCCAAACCTAGAAAAGAGATGTTGGTGCAATCCAAACCGAAATACTGTTCAGTAATTGGGTCATATCTGGAGTTATAGATCTCAGATTTAGGTCTATTTTATATGGATGGAAAGTTAAGACATAGGCCTACAACTTGCATATGGAGCCCAAGATTTAAAAAGGCCATTTTCAAGTCCAAATTGTTGCAACAACAAAGAAGCCTGAATCTGTCCTCCAGCCTGAGCACTGTTCAGTATTTTAGCCATATCTAGAGTTCTAGAAGTCAAAATGAGCTCAAGTTTTTACACAAGAAAGCTGAGACAATTTCTTAGAACTTTCATGTTTTTAAGTGGCTCTAATTTTGACGTCATCAATGACGTTTTGGGCAGACAAGAGAAGATAAGGATTGTCACCAAGTCAAGGGTTGACCACCTACTCATCAATTAGTCATCAAATCAATAGTTCCAAATTGTGGCCTATAAAAGGAGGCATTTGCCATGCATTTAGGCATCTTGGTGTCCAAATCAAGAACATGCTCTTGTTTTCTCTTTTTGTATTTTTTGTAATGTTTATGTTTTGCTTTCATTAATATCAAGTTTATGCCTTTCAATTCCTTTGCTTTGCTTTGGTAACTCTTATCTTATTTATGTTCTTATTTTGTTTATCTATTTTTCTTTCTTTCATTATGTTTAGCCAAGTTTATTATGTCAAGGTGAAAAGGTTACATTAATGGTGTAACAACAAGTATAGTGTAAACTTAATATGGACTTTAATGTTTGATACTAACATGTTTTATATTTCTTATCTTGTTCACTCTTTAATACTTTACTTGTTAAATGACTAATCTTGATTTATTTTGTATAACACTTAGTACAACAAATGCTTGGCACTTTCATAACCCATACTGTATGGTATAACCGACACCTGAGCTATGAAAGGAACTTGATTTGTTGTTTAACATAAGTTATAATCATGAATGCTTGATGAAATTTACAAGTATTAACATTAATTGAATAAGATAACTAATATAATTATGTTAATAATCTATAATCTGATTGGAACCTCTTTTGTGTGTGGCTTTCATTTGAATAATAAGAGTTTATACTATACTTGTTTGACATACCATTAGTGGATCCTCTAACCTTGACATTGTTTATTATCATTATTTAATCCTTACTTTAATTTTCCATCTCAAAGTTCTCATCAATTTTTTTTCTTCTTCTTCTCTATTATTATTATTATTATTATTATTATTATTATTATTATTATTATTATTGTTACTACTACTACTATTATTAGTATTATTAGTATTACTATTGCTACTATTATTGTTGTTGTTATTGTTAGTATTGTTGTTGTTTATAATCTGTACAATTAACCTCCCTGTGGTTTGACCTTGGTCTTGCCAGGTTATTTATTACTTTGACACTCCTGCACTTGAGAGAAGACATTAATCTTTTAGTTGTGTCATATAACACTTGGTACAACAAATACATGGTACTTTCATAACATATACTGTATGGTATAACATACACTTGAGCTATGAAAATAACTTGATTTGTTGTTAACATAAGTTATAAATATAATGCCTAACAAGATTTACAAATATTACTATTAATCGAATAAGATCACTAATGTAATCATATTAACAATTTATAATATGACTGGAACCTTCTTTGTGTGTGATTTTCAATTGAATAATAAGAATTTATACCATACTTGTTTGACATACCATTAGTAGATCCTCTAACCTTGACATTTGTTGTTATCATTGTTTAATCATTACATTAATCTTTTATCTCAAAGTTCTCATCAACTACTACTACTACTACTACTAGTAGTATTATTTGTATTATTACTATTATTATTGTTGTTTATAATTTATATAATTAACCTCCCTATGGTTCGACCCCAGTCTTGGTAGGTTATGTATTATTTCAACACTCCTGCACTTGGGAGAAGATATCAATCTTTTGGTTGTGTTAGTGACATACCTAATGATGTTTTATAAGTAATTCGATAAGCCTAAAGTGTATTATTAACTCTTAAAAACCAGTCTTTCTAGTTAGGATTCATGATTTTCTCCTAGATCTGTTTGACTTTTTATTAGCAAGTTCCACCTGTGCACTCATCTGAGGGTAATAAGGGGAGGCAACTTTGTGAGTGATTTCATATTTCTTCATTAAAGACTCAAATGGCTTGTTGCAAAAATGTGTTCCACCATCACTTATCATGGCTCGAGGGATTGCAAATCTAATCAAAATATTTTCTATTAAAAACTTTATCACTTTTTTGTGATGATTGTTTCAACTTAGAATCACCTCTATCCATTTTGAAACATAATCTACTATGACTAATATGTACAAGAAACTAAATGATAGATGAAATAAACATAAGAAATCTATACCCCAACAGTTAAAGATTTCAATGACAAGAATAGGATCTAAAGGTATCATGTGACATTTGATTAGTACTTAAAAGTGCATTTTTTATCAAGGTTTTATGTCATCATTTTGCACTTGAAGTATCAATAACTCTTTAACTAAAACATGTTTTATAATAATATATCTAATAATATAAGATACCTTTAATTTGTTGTAAATATTCATTTTAAATGCACGCCTATCACATAAATGAAAGGACTGAGTGATGAATTTAAGAAATGAAACTGAAAGGACAAAGAGATGACCAAACTTAGAAAAGAGATGCCGGTGCAATCCAAACCAGGATACTATTCGGTAATTGGGTTATATCTGGAACTATAGATCTCAGATTTAGGTCTACTTTTATATGGATGGAAAGGTAAGACATAGGCCTACAACTTTCATATGGAGCCCAAGATTTAAAAAGGCCATTTTCAAGTCCAAATTGTTGCAACAACAAAGAAGCCCGAATCTATCCTCTAGCCCAAACACTTTTTAGTATTTCGGCCATATCTGGATTCTAGAAGTCCAAATGAGCTAAAGTTTTTACATAAGAAAGTTGAGATAATTTCCTACAACTTTTATGTTTTCAAATGGCTCCAATTTTGGATGTTATCAAAGATGTTTTGGGTAGACAAGAGAAGATAAGGATTGTCATCAAGTCAAGAGTTGGTCACCCACTTATCAATTAGTCATCAAATCAATAGTTCCTAATTTTAGCCTATAAAAGGAGGCATTTGCTATGCATTTAGGCATCTTGGTTTCCAGATCAAGATCATGTTGTTGCTTTCTCTTTTTGTATTTTTTATCATGTTTATGCTTTGCTTTCATTAATATTAAGTTTATGCCTTTCATTTTCTTTCATTTACTTAGTTAACTTCTATCTTATTTATATTTATATTTTGTTTATTTATTTTTCTTTCTTTTATTATGTCTAGCTAAGTTTATTATGTCAAGGTGAAAAGGTTACACTAATGGTGTAAGAATAAGTATAGTGTAAACTTAATATGAACTTTAATGTTTGATAATAACATGTTTTGTATCTGTTATCTTGTTCACTCTTGAATACTTTACTTGTTAAATGACTAATCTTGATTTATATTGTATAACACTTGGTACAATGAATGCTTGGCACTTTCAGAGCCCATACTGTATGATATAACCGACACCTGAATTATGAAAGGAACTTGATTTGTTATTAATATAAGTTATAATCATGAATGCTTGATGAGTTTTACAAGTATTAGCATTAATAAAATAAGATGAATAATGTAATCATGTTAACAATCTGTAATGAGATTGCAACCTCCTTTGTGTGTGGTTTCCAATTGAATAATAAAAGTTTATACTATACTTGTTTGACATACCATTAATGGATCCTCTAACATTGACATTTGTTATTATCATTGTTTAATCCTACATTAATATTCCATCTCCAAGTTCTCATCTTCTTTTTCTCCTCCTCCTTTTTTTCTTTATTATTGTTGTTGTTGTTATTGTTGTTGTTATTTATAATTTGTACAATTAACCTCTCTATGGTTCAGCCTTGGTCTTGCCAAGTTTATTACTTCGACACTCCTGCATTTAGGAGAAAACATCAATCTTTTAGTCGTGTCAAGTTTTTAGCGTCGTTGCTAGGGAGGAAAGTTCTTGTATAAATTATAATATTTATTTTATTTTCTCTTTTCACTTTTCTTGTATATAACTTTGTTTCTTTTCTTTTGTTTCTTCTTCTTTTATTTTTTTTATTTTATTTTATTCCTACACGTGCATGAAAGTGTGGTCACGTACATCAAGTGGTAGACTTTGTAGGGTATCCTCATCTTTTTCAGAAAATATGGCCAAAGAAGATAATCAATCACTTTATAATGAGACTAATCGTGTTAAAACACTTAGAGACCACATGAATCACACAAGAACAAGTGTAGCATCATGTATAGTTTTTCCTCCTAATGCATCTCATTTTAATTTTAAGCCAGACATTATTCAACTTTTACCTTCTTTTCATGGCTTAGAATTGGAAAATCCATACTTGCATTTAAGGAAATTTGAGGAGGTTTGCAACACATATAATAATTTACATTGTAGCATGAACACCATCAAATTAAAGATTTTTCCTTTTTCATTAAAAGATAAAGCTAAAACATGGTTATAAAATTTAAGACCAGGATCCATTCATGCTTGGGATGAAATGCAACAATATTTTTTTAAAAATTTTTTCCCATCTCATAGAACAAATTATCTCAAAAGACAAATCTCAAGGGGCAATACAATGTGAATGCAAGTAGTCTTGGAAGTCAACACATAGATCAAGTCAAATCAGTCATCAGTCTTTGTAGTGGTAAGGTTATTTAAAAATCAATTCTTGAACCTTGTGAGAAAGATGATGAGTCAATCTCTAAGGGTAAAAAAGGGGTTAAATCTGAACATTACAAAGAAAAGACTGATTCTCCTCTAGCACTTCCATTTTCTCATGCCATGACCAATCAGGAAGAAATCAAAGATGAAAAAGGCACCGAAAATATTGATGCGGATCTTTTATCAAAAGTGACAACAGATTCGACACCCGACATCACACCAATCGATGATTTTTTTCCTGATAAATCTCTACTTTCTCTTAGTTCAATGCCTTGGTTTGCTAAAAATATCAATTTTCTTACTTTATAACTTTTATCAACTCACTAGAATACCAAAGACAAAAGAAAATTTTTGAGCAATGTGCAAATTTTTTATTGGAATGACCCTTACTTATTCAATTATTGTCCTGGTCAAATATTTCAAAAATGCATTCCAACAATGAGGTAAGTAATTTCATTAAATTTTATCACTATAGGGCATATGGGGATCATTTCTAAAAAAAAAAGAGGACTGTAGAAATCTTACAAAGCAAATTTTACTGGTCCACCATATTCAAGGAATCACATGCATTTCGCAAAACTTGTGAAAATTGTCAAAATATAGGATTTATTTCAAAACATAGAGAGTCTTTAGATAATCCTCTATTGATTCTTAACTCTCATTATAGTTGAGATAAACATTATGCAATTCATGATTTATGGCCTCATTTTCATTAAGAACATGATCAATTTAGTCTTGAGAATCTGACTAAAAAAGACCTTATTTTGCAGTTTTTAAGAAAACTGAATGGGAAGCCTATCCCCTACCTATAAAGGGTGTTTAAACCGTTCTTGGATGTAAAACCAAGGGAAGATGTGTTCCACAATTACAACTACCTATACATACACATGTTTTTTCAAAAATAAATAAATAAATAGAGAGAGAGAGACTCTAGTTGGCTTACACATAGATGGTATGACTGCCCTTTAATTTTTCATCTATAAAATCCTCTCTTCCTTCCCTTCATTTCCACTTAACCCATACATTCATCAAATATAGAAGTGTGTAGAAATGGCAAGTTCCTCAAGTTATCAAATAAAAAGTATTTGTGTTTTCGGTGGATCTAGACCTAAGAAAAAAAAAGTTTTTAAAATCAGCAAATCATCTTGGTTAGGTGCTAGCTAAGAGAAAGATTCATTTAGTGTATGGGGGAGGTAATTTGGGGTTAATGGGAGGTGTGTCAATAGCTGTATTTTTAGGAGGTAGTCAAGTTTTGGGGGTCGTCCCCGAAGCTTTAGCACAAGGGGACATCATTGAAAAAACAATTAGAGAGGAACTTCAGGTCTCCACAATGTTGGCTAAAATGAATGCAATGTTTAACCATATTGATGCCTTTATTGCTTTACCAGGTGGTCTAGGCACATTAGAAGAGATCTTTCATATTTTCTCTTAGGCCTAACTGCATATTCACCATAAACTCATAGGTTTGTTAAATATTAATGGTTATTATAAAAAGTTGTTGTCTTTTCTTGATCATGCTATGGAACAGGAATTTCTAACATCTTCTGCACGACAAATCATAATCTCTGCTACTACTACTGAACAATTGATTGACCAACTACAATCTTTCATTCTTGTGATTGATCATTCCATGAGTCGTATAAATTAGTCATCTAAAGAAAACCATAAAAAGCTTAAATTAGATTTGAGCCTTCATTTGTGAATCTTTGTGTCTTTTGGTTTTATTATTATGTTTTGTTGTTTCTTATATTTATTTTAGTGTGTTTCAGGTTTGTCAATGTCTGTTATTTCAAGTGATATCTTATATACTCTATCTTTCTACCTTAGAACATTGAGGACAATGTCTTGTTTTGGTTGGGGGAAGAGGGTAGTAGCTAAAAAAGAAAAACTAAATGTGTTTTCTATTTCATAAAGCATGTGTAAAATTGTTTTTACTATGATGACAGAGTAAATGAGATCTTTTTATGACTCTTAAAACGCATCTTAGTAACCATTCTTAATAAGGTCTATCATAATACTTCTTGAAATATTCAAGTTTACAAACTCTCACATACAGTCACTTAATTCTACTCATATACTCATTTAACATGTATTCTTAAACCTTAATTTACATACACACTTTAACATATGATTCTGGGTTGCACAATGGATTATTACATTATTTATGTTTTTTTATTAAAGGTAACAACTATGGGAAAAGGATAATATATAATTTAAAAAAACCAAAAAAACCAAAAAAAAATGATGATAATAAAAATATAGATAAGTTTGGTTTTGTAGCCTCCCTAACCTAAGTAATTAAGCCCGAAAGGGTGTTTTAACACCTAATACCCTAAAGTCAACTGACTTGGAAGCTATTACCCAACGCTTTCTATATGGGTTGAGGAGAAAAGCTTAAAGGAATCAAACATTGTACTATGTACATATGAGTATCTACGACCCGAGTTACTAAGCTCGTAGAGGTGTCTCAACACCTAATACCTTAAGACCAACTGGTTTGAGAGTCATTAGCTGAAGGCTCGTTACATGGGTTAAAGATGCATGGTGTTTGAAGTTATATGTATATATATATATATATTAAAAAAATAAATAAAAAAGAAGAAAAAAATAATAATCCCAACCTAATAAAGTTAACCTTAAACATTAGAACAAAAATTTTGTTTTCTTCCAAAAAAAGCCCTATAATTATGTGTCGATATATTGAGCATCAAAGAAAGGTTTATTAATAACTTGTTAAGAGCTATTGAGCAAATATATGAATTTAATGAGAGTTTATTTAGTCGAATAGATTAATGAAAGTTGAATGATAAATACCTTGCTTTGTGAAATTTGCAAATTGTTTTTCTATTTTAACGCTTTGATTACTAGAGACTAGTAATAAGCTGGTTAGAGGGTCTGATTAGTACTGAAAAGTGTATTTTTTTTATCAAGGTTTTATGCCATCATTTTGCACTTGAAGTATCAATAACTCAACTAAAACATGTTTTATAATAATATATCTAATAATATAAGATACTTTTAATTTGTGGTAAATGTTCATTTTAAATGTAGGCCTATCACATAAATGAAAGGATTGATTGATGAATTTAAGAACTGAAATTGAAAGGACAAAGAGATGACCAAACTTAGAAAAGAGATGCTAGTGCAATCTAAACCGAAACACTGTTCGGTAATTGGGTCATATCTGGAGCTGTATATCTCAAATTTAGGTCTATTTTATAAGGATGGAAAGGTAAGATATAAGCCTACAACTTTCATATGAAGCTTAGGATCTAAAATGATGCGAACCTCATAATCATATGGTCACGCAACCCACACACAAAGACACCAATTCCTGGAAAGCCAAGTAAATCAGGTTTAATAGGAGTGTGACACAAAGATAACTTGTACCTAGGCACCAACACTATTGGAAACGGAAAACCCCCACCTAATGAATATTATTTCACGAACGAGAAGTATAAGGATGACACCACGAAGATAATTGTTCTTCAATAAGTCATTTTTCAGTTCATTAGAGAACTATGGAGGGGAGATTATCTCACCAACACACACACACACACACACATAAAGTGCGACAATCAAGAATTTTTATTAATCTGAATAGTCTTTCCTTATATGTTTGGTTATGCTTCTATTTATAGTGATTCTAGACTTAAAGAAACCCTAATGGACCCCCCTAGGTGGACTTATATGTAGCCCACTTTCAATTGACCCAAATAAGTAATAATAACCCAAAGACTAAGAAGAAAATAATAAAAATATAAAAATCCAAAAATTACTATCCTAAATAAGCTAGAATCAGATTTGCCTCCATTAAGAAGTCCCAAATAGACTAGAAAATCTGATATGAAGGTAAAATGTATTCTAAAGTCTTATTTCCTTTTGTAGCTCGAATGAATAAGGAATCCTTGCAAGAAAAGAATTCTGAAATAATCATGAATCCTTGCCACGCTTGAAAACTATGTTGCAACCCATTAAACATCCTTGTAGAATTAGTATACTTCGAAAATAATCTGTCACATCCTTTTAGGAAAAGAATCCTAGTTAAATAAGAAGTTCACAAGTCAAAAGAAAGTAAATAACAAAATTTGTATAGCCTTTGTTGACCCATATTGAGATGCCTTCTTGAACTCTGATTGATCTAAAATTTGAACCCAAGATAATACAATATGTCAACAGACTCCACGTAAAAGTTTAGTTCGATCCAACGGTCAGATTGAGAATTATAACTGTTGCCATAAAACTAGATAGTTGCACATTTTACATCAAAATCCAAATTTTACCTTGCTTGGATTGTATAATAAAAAAGTCATTTTCAAGTCTAAATTGTAGCAACAATAAAGAAGTTTGAATCTGTCTTCCAGCCTAAGTACTGTTCAGTGTTTGACCCATATCTAGAGTTTTAGAAGTCCAATGAGCTGAATTTTTTACACAAAAAAGCTAAGATAATTTCCTATAACTTTCATGTTTTTAAGTGGCTCTAATTTTGACGTTATCAATGACGTTTTGAGCAGATAAGAGAAGATAAGGAATGTCACCAAGTTAAGAGTTGGTCACCCACTCATCAATTAGTCATCAAATCAATAGTTCCTAATTTTGGCCTATAAAAGGAGGCATTTGCCATGCATTTAGGTATCTTGGTTTCCAGATCAAAATCATGCTCTTTCTTTCTCTCTTTATATTTTTTATAATGTTTATGTTTTGCTTTTTATTAATATCAAGTTTATGCCTTTCATTTCCTTTCATTTACTTAGTTAACTTTTATCTTATTTATGTTTTTATTTTGTTCATTTTTTTCCTTCTTTCATTATGTCTAGCTAAGTTAATTATATCAAGGTGAAAAAGTTACACTAATGATGTAAGAATAATTATAATGTAAAGTTAATATGAACTTTAATGTTTGATACTAACATGTTTTGTATTTGTTATCTTGTTCACTATTTAATACTTTGCTTGTTAAATGACTAATCTTGATTTATATTGTATAACACTTGGTACAACAAATGCTTGGCACTTTTATAGTCCATACTGTATGGTATAACCAACACCTGAGCTATGAAAGGAACTTGATTTGTTGTTAACATAAGTTATAATCATGAATGCTTGACGAAATTTACAAGTATTAACATTAATTGAATAAGATAACTAATGTAATTATGTTAACAATCTATAATCTGATTGGAACCTCCTTTGAGTGTGGCTTTCAATTGAATAATAAGAGTTTATACTATACGTGTTTGACATATCATTAGTGGATCCTCTAACCTTCATATTTGTTATTATCATTGTTTAATCCTTACATTAATATTCCATCTCAAAGTTCTCTTTTTCTTCTTCTCCTTCTTTTTCTTTATTGTTGTTGTTGTTGTTGTTGTTACTATTATTATTATTGTTGTTGTTGTATTATTGTTATTTATAATTTGTACAATTAACTTTCTTGTGGTTTGACCTTGGTCTTGCGGGGTTATTTATTACTTCGACACTCTTGCACTTGGAAGAAGACATCAATCTTTTAGTCATCTCAAAGTTTTAAAATAGATCCCTACTTTTGATAATTTTCATAAGTCTTGCAGAATGTATGTGACTTCTTGAACATGGTAGGCTAGTAAAATCCACTTTGTAAGATTTTTGCAATTGTCTTTTTTGATGACAAATGACCCTCTCATGTCTCAGAATAATAAAATTTAATGATACTACTTGCCTCATTGTCAGGAATGCATCTTCAAAATATTTGGTCGGGATAATGTTTGAATAAATAAAGGTCATCCTAGTAAAAAATTTTCACTTCGTTCAATAACTTTCTTTTTTCTCGAGTACTCCAATGAGTTGGCAATTGTCTTGAAACAAGAAAATTAATTATATTAGCAAACCAAGCCATTGTAAAGACACAAAATAAAGATTTATCAAGAAAGTAGTCATCGATTGGTGTGATGTTAGATCTCGAATCTGTTGTCAATCTTGACAAATGATCTGTGATAACATTTTTAGTGCCTTTCTTGTCTTTGATTGTGATATCAAATTCTTGAAACAACAAAATCTACCACACCAATTTAGTTTTAGAATTTTTCTTAGAGAGAAGATATTTCAGTGTTGTATGATCACTAAAAATGACAATAAGTGAGCTAATAAGATAAGATTTGAACTTATTATATGCAAATATTATTACAAGTAATTCTTTTTTCAGTGGTAGTGTAATTCATTTAAACATTATTTAAAGTTTTACTTACATAGTACATTACATAAGATTTCTTATCTTTTCATTGTTCTAAAACAACATCCATGACATAATCACTAGCATCATACATTATTTCAAAAGGTATTAACCAATCAATAGGTTCAATGATAGGAGTAGAAGTAAGCAAGCTTTTAAATTTAACAAAGGCTTTTTCACATTATTCAGTCTATTCAAAAATATTTTTCTTTGTTAAAAGGTTACACAATGGTTTAGATATTACACTAAAATCTTTGATGAACCTTCTAACATCTTTAATAGATTTTGATGTTGAAAAGTTAGAAATTAACTTGATTTTAGATTTGTCAACCTTAATTCCTTTTAATGAAACATTATAACAAAGTACAATGCTGTTTGTTACCATAAAATGATATTTTTTCCAATTCAGTACAAGATTCTTCTCTTCACACCTATTTAAAACCTTTTTCAAAGTTAGTTAAACAATCATCAAATGAATCACCAAAAATAGAAAAATCATCCATAAAAATTTCAAGAAAATGTTCAACCATATCACTGAATATGCTAAGCATGCTTCTTTGAAATGTGGTTGGTGCATTAAATAATCCAAAAGGCATTCTTTGATATGTAAAAGTACCAAATGAACATGTGAAAATGACAAGATCAAAGAGTTGATATCTTATCCCAAGTGTAGGAGTGTCAAAGTAATAAATAACCTAGCAAGACCGGGGTCGAATCATAGAGAAGTTAACTATATAAATTATAAATAATAATAATAATAATAATAATGAGAACAACAACAACAACAACGATGATAATGGTGAAGATGAATTAAAGAAGATTTTGAGATGTAAGATTAATGTGAAGATTATACAATGATAAAAACAAATGTCAAGGTTAGAGGTATCCACTAATAGTATTAGAGATCAGTAAATTATAAACTCTTTTATAAATTATCAACATGATCATATTAATCATCTTATTTACGTAACACCATACTTATAATTTTTATTAAGTATTCATGATGCTAACTTATGTTAACAACAAATCAAGTTCCTCTCATAATAATGATGTTGATCGAAAACTATGAAGGATCAGGTATTTGATGTACCAAGTGTTATACAACATAAATCTAAATTAACCATTTAAAAAGTAAGGTATTAAGAATTAATAAGATAAAAATGATAAGAGATGTTAATAGTAAGTTGTTTAAGATATAAGTATTAAGGTCCATAATGAGTTTATATTATACTTATCCTAACACCATTAGTGAAACCTTTTAACCTTGATATAATTAACTTAGCTAGACATTATGACAAAAAAAACTTAAATAAATAATTTAAGAACATAAACATAAGTTAACTAAGTATAGTAAAGGAAATGAAAAGCATGAACAAGATATTAATGAAAGCAAAACTTAAGCATTATAAAAATACAAAGAGAGAAAGCAAGAACAAGATCCTGATATGAAAAACAAGATGCCTAAATGAATGGAAAATACTTTTTTTATAAGCTAAAATTAAGAACTATACAATTAATAATTGATAATTGATGTAATGGTGAACTATTGATTAGTGGACTTGGTAGACAACAACACTCAAGCATTTTGGCTGGATGAATTGACATTGATGCAATCGGAATTTAGCAAAGTACTCTTATGAAAGTTTTTGGAAATCATTTTTTCCTTCCACCCACCAAATTTCAAATCATTTGGAGCACTACAGCTCGAGATATATCAAAATACTAAGCAATGCTACTAGTCGATGTGGTGGATAGTCCTTATGCTTTTATCTTGATGAAATGTCATTTTTACCATCAGAATTTAAGCTAGTCTTCTTCATGAAAGTTGTTAGAAATTGTCTTTTCCTTCCACCCATCAAAGTTTAGATGATTTGGACTTCTAGAACTCTAGTTATACATAAAACTCTAAGCAATGTTTGGACTAGATTGCTGGATAGATTCTAACTTCTCTTTTGTGGCCAAACTTTGAATTTGAAAACAAAAAATTTAGATCTTTCTATACCCATAAAAGTTGTAAGTCTATTTTTTATTTCTCCATCCATATAAATTAATCTGAAATCCAAGATCTATAGCTTTAGGTATGACCCAATGACTGAACAGTGTTCGAAGTTGAATTGAATCGACATCTCCTTCTTAAGTTTGGCCTTTTCTTTGTTCTTTCACTTTGAATACTTAATCATAATAATCAATCCTTTAAATTGTGAGAATACCTACATTTAAAATTAAAGGTATCTTATATTATCAGAATTATTATTATAAAATATGCTCTAGTTAAGGAGTTATTAATACTTCAAGTAAAAAATAATGATATAAAATATTGATAAAAATGCACTTTTAAGTATTAATCACACCCCTTAACTAGCTTCTTACTAGTCCCTAGTAATCAAAATGTTAAAATAGAAAAACAATTTGCAAATTCCCCAAAGCAAGACATTTATCATTTAACTTTTATTATTCTATCCAAGTAAAAAAAATTCTCATTAAATTTATACATATATCTGCTTCATATTGTTGAAACAAGATATTGATAAACCTTCCTCTTCTTCTTTTTATGTGCTAAATGTATGAAAATATAGATGATAAGGCTTTTATTAGAAGAAAACAATATTATGTTTTAATGTTTAAGATTAACTTCCTTAAATTTGAATTATTATATTTTTTTTCCTTTTTTAAATACATATAATTTAAAACATAATGCATCTTTAACTCATATAATAAGCTTTCGGCTAATGACTTCTAGACCAGTTGTTTTTAGGGCATTAGGTGTTAAGACACCCCTTCGAGCTTAATAACTTGGGATGCAGGTACTGGTACCTAGATAGTGCAATGTTTGATTCCCTTAATCTTTTCTCCTTAACCAATGTAACAAACATTGGGTCAATAGTTGCCAAGTCAGTTGACTTTAGGGTATTAGGTGTTAAAACACCCTTTCAAGCTTAATTGTTTATGTTAGGGAGACTACAAAATCAAACTTATTTACGTTCTTATTTATTTTTTTAATTACATTTATTATCATTATTTTTTCTTTTTTGGGTTGCAAATTATATACTATCCCTTTCCTTTAGTTATCACCTATGCAACCCACAATCATTTGTTAAAGTGTGTGTGAAAATGAAAAGTTTAAAAATACTTGTTAAATGAGTATATGAGCAGAAGCAATTGATAATAATGCAAGAGTTTGTACACTTGAATATTTCAAAAAGTATTATAATAGACCTTGTTAAGAATATTTACTAGGATGCGTCTCAAGAGTCATTTTAATAAAAGAACTCCTTGACTTTGTCATCTTAGTAACAATGGTTTTGCAAATAGAAAACACAATTAGTAATTTTTTTTAAGTATCAACTACTACCCCTTCCCCCCCAACCAAAATGAAACATTGCCTTTAATGTCAAAAGGTAGAAAAATAAAGTATAGAAGACATCACAAAAAATAACAAATACTGACAAACCTAAAACACACTTAAATAAATATAAGAAATAACAAAACAAAATAGTAAAACATAAGGTTTCAAAAACAAAGGCTCAAATCCAATCTATGCTTTTTATTGCTTTTCTTAGTTGACCAATTTATGTAACTCACGGAGGAATCAATTATAGAACTGAAAGATTGTAGTGGTCAATCAATTATTCAGCAATAGCAGCAGAGATTATGATTTGTTCCATAGCATGATCAAGAAATAATAACAACTTATCATAATAACCATTAACTTTTAATAGACCTATGGACTTATGGTGAATGTCAAGTTAGGCCTAAGAAGAAATATGAAAGATTTCTTCCAATGTGCCCATACCATTTAACAAGGCAATGAAGGCATTATCATGTTTAAACATTTTATTCATTTGATCAGTCATTATAGAGACTTGTAGTTCCTCTCCAATTGTTGTTCCAATAATATCTCCATTTGCTAAATGTAACAACCCAGCTTTTCAAGTCCTAACCAACCTTAATTTTTTTTTTTACTTGACATACTGTGTCGATTTTCGGCGTACCTGTTTCCTGCTATCCATACATCAACAACATTCGACATTTCATTTAAAAGTGAATCTTACATAAATACATAATATTATGTTTTCATGATTAAAAGTTCATATTATAATATACATACATAGAAATGAGTATGCATTCCTCCTAATAATAGTCATCATGAATTTAAACAAAAGGATCCAATAAAAGTTATACATTTAATACATTGATTTATACAAAATATAAGTGATTTAGGATGCAATTACATGATTCCTTACAAAAGTAGGTTCTCGTGTATTGGGTTTCCTAGGCATCTCATTGATGTGACATCCCTATTGAAGTACAGAACATTTAAGAGAATACAATTGCTTAATAATAATAATAATAATAATAATAATTAAAAGATCCGACAAATTAATGAAACATTAACATTATTCCATGTTTGATATATGATATTTATAGTTTCTTCGTGTACTTGGTATACACAACTTGTAGTGCATATAGATGCACTAATTCTTATAATCAACCATAATCTTAAACCTAGTTATCCTCTTAAGGCATTATTTGCTAAGGTTAATTATTCACTCACCCTAGTTATCCACTTTGGATGCCTTTAGTCGAAATTACTCAATCATGTGTCCTGGTTATCCCTTTGAATGCCATTAGCCAAGGCTAATCAGTCGTTTATCCCGGTCATTCCTTTGGATGCCATTAGCCAAGGTTAATCATTTCTTTGTCCTGGTCATCCCTTTAAATGTCATTGATCAAGGCTAATCATTTCTTTGTCCCGGTCATGCATTTGAATGCCATTAGCCGAGGCTAATCAATTGTTTGTCCCGGGTCATCCCTTCGGATGCCATTAGCCGAAGCTAATTAACTATTTGACAACATTTAAACGTTTGACAATTTCATATCTATTCTAACCCATTATGGTAACATTTATGTTAAAGTATCTCATTATTTAATGTATGAAAAAGTAAGGTGGGAGTCACCTAGCTGCTCCACTTGTGGGTTGTTCTTGTCATGATGATGGTCCAATCCCAACCGCACCACCTAAAACATCAATGGTCACAAATCTAATACATTCGTATTTTTGAATCATATTCGTCACCACACTTATTTCAAAAGTTCATATGTTCACATTCAAGTGTTTCATATTTTACACTATCATACCATGAAATTGTTACTAGCATTTAAGTCATTTCTACCTAGGAGACTTATGGTAGAAATCGATAATGAGAACTGGTTTGCTACTAGTAACCAATTCGGCAGCAAAAACTATTTCATTGTTGACACCATAATTTTAGCAGCAAATGCTAAATCGTAGCAAACAACTCAGTTTCGGTAGCGAATCACAATTTCGCTGTAACCGAGTACTTTGGTGGCTAATCACAAATTTGTTGTAGAACATGAAATTTAGCAATGAATGATAATTTGCTACAAACAACTCAACTTCGACAGCGATTCGCTGCAACTGACACAGTTTTAATAGTGAATCAAAATTTCATTGCATAACACACAATTCGGCAACAAATGCTAATTTGCTGCAACAAACACATTTTTGACAATAAATCAAAATTTTGCTACAGAACACACAATTCAGCAGCGAATGCTAATTTGCTGCAGCTGATATATTTTTGATAGAGAATCAAAATTTCACTGCAGAACACACAATTCAGCAATGAATTCTAATTCATTGTAGATAACTCAACTTTAGCAGTGATTTCTCATTCGCTGTAGCCGACATAGTTTTAATAGCGAATAGAAATTTCACTACAGAACACACAATTTGATAGTGAATGCTTATTCGCTATAGTGGACACATTTTTAGCAGTGAATCCAAATTTTGTTGTAGAACACACAATTCGGCAGTGAATGCTAATTCGTTGCAAAAGACTTGATTTCGGTAGCGAATTAGCATTCGCTGCACTAAAGCTTTGGGGACGTCTCCCAAAACTTGACTACCTCCTAAAAATACAGCTATTGACACACCATCCCATTAACTTAAGGTTGCGTCCTCCATACACTAAATGAATCTTTCTTGCAGTTGATACCTGACCAAGATAATTTGCTGATTCAAGAAACTCTTTTTCTTTCCTAAGATTAGATCCACCATAAACACAAATATTTCATATTTGATGACTTGAGGAACTTACCGTTTATACAAAATTTGATATCTGTGGAATGTGTGGGTTGAGTAGAGATGAAGGGAAGGAAGAGAAGAATTTATAGATGAGAAAGTAAAAATATAATCATACCACCTATAAATAGGCCAGCTGGAGTCTCTCTTTCTCTCTCTTTTATTATTTTTTTAAAACATGTGTATGTATAAGTAGTTAACATGTGTATGTATAGGTAGTTATGATTATGACTTATATCTTCCCTTGGTTTTACATCCAAGAAGGGCTTAAACGCCCTCTATAGGTCAGGGATAGGCTTCCCATCTAGTTTTCTTAAAAATTGTCAAACAAGATCTTTTTTTTAGATTTTCAAGACTATGTCGAGCATAATCTTTATGGAATTATGACCATAAATCATAAATTGCATGATGCACATCTCTATTAAAATGTGTCTCAAGAGTCAATAGAAGATTATCTAATGACTCCTTGTTTAGGTCATCCTTAATTAACTATATTTTATCTTTACAATTTATAGATATCATTCCTAAAAAGTGACATTTTGCATTACAAGTCCATCTGGCATATTTATGACAAACTTTCAGTTATTTTGCATTATTTTTCTTTGCAAAAGTGCTTTTACCTATTCTAGGCATGTATGAAATGAAATAATTGGACTCACCTGATAATCGGACCTTTGCTTCAATTAGCCAGCAAATATCTTCAGGAATTCCATGGTTCATTAATAATCTCAATCTTCCATATCTAGCATAATAAATTTTTGTAATCGTATTCTGAGGTAGAGTAGGAAAATATTTTTTTAATATTTCAAGAGTGGTGTCCATTTTCAAATGAGAAAAGATGTAAATAAGGGAGAAAGCGCAAAGAATTGAACAAATATATACGCAAATATCAATTATTATAGGAAACTGAAAGAACCGACTAAAGTTACGGAGTACTGTTATCCGCTATTTGACCAGGTGGAAAAAAAAGCTAGCAAAACAAAGGTTACATCAAAAGGAAACACAAAATTAATGTGAGAAAAAATATCAATCTTTATATAAAGGATCACCCAATTCAGTAGAGTCATTTTCATTTGAAAAATTATCAAAGTAAACTTTCAAATGATGTCCATTTATCTAGAAAACATTACCATTCTTTGGATTCTCGATATCACAAGCCCCATATAGATACACATGTTTCACAATAAAAAGACCACTTCATGTTGATCTTAGTTTTCTAGGAAATAAATGGAGTTGAGAATTATAAACAAGACTTTTTGACCAACATTGAATGTTTTTCTCAGTATTTTCTTCTCATGAAACTCTTTGATTCTTACTTTATGAATTCTTGAATTTTTAGATGCATCATTTCTTATTTCTTCAAGCTCATTTATTTGTAATTTTTGCAGTTGACTAGCATCATCAAGATTTGAATTGAAAGCTTTAATAGCCCAATAAGCTTTATGTTCAAGTTCCAAAGGCAAGTGACAAGGTTTTCCATAGACTAGTCTATAAGGTGACATACCTAATGATATTTTATAAGCAGTTCGATAAGCCCAAAGTGCATTTTAAGTCTTAAATACTAGTTTTCCTATTAAGATTCACTGTTTTTTACAAGATCTATTTGATTTTTCTATTAGCAAGTTCTATTTGTCCACTTGTTTAGGGGTGATAAAGGGTGACAACTTTCATTAAAGAGTCAAATGACTTATTGCAGAAATGTGTTCCACCATCACTTATCATGGCTCGAGGGATTTCAAATCGACTTAAAATATTTCCTTTCAAAAACTTTATCATTGTTTTGTGATCATTATTTTGACTTGGAATTGCCTCTATCCATTTTGAAATATAATTTACTACACCTAATATGTACAAGAAACCAAATGATGGAGGAAATGAACCCATGAAATCTATACCCTAACAGTCAAAGATCTTGATGACAAGAATAAGATTTAAAGGCTTTATATGATGTTTTGAAATAGATCTCAACTTTTGATAATTTTCACAAGTCTTGCAGAATGCGTATGAGTTCTTAAACATGGTGAGCCAATAAAATCCACTTTGTAAGATTTTTGCAATTGTCCTTCTTGATGAGAAATGACCCCCACATGCCTCAAAATCACAAAATTTAATGACATTACTTACCTTATTGTTAGGAATGCATCTTTAAAATATATGATCTAGAAAATATTTAATAAATAAAAGTCATCCCAATAAAAGTTCTTCACTTTGTTCAAGAACGTTTTTTTGTCTTAGGTACTCAAATGAGCTTGCAAATATCCTAAAACAAGAAAATTAACAATATTAGCAAACCAAGGTATTGTAGAGACATAAAATAAGGATTCATCAAGAAAGTAGTCATCGATTGGTATGATGTCAGATCTTGAATCTGTTGTTCATCTTGACAACTGACCCACGACAACATTTTCGGGGCCTTTCTTGTCTTTGATTGTGATATCAAATTTTTAAAGTAGCAAAATTCATTGTACCAGTCTAGCCTTAGAATCCCCTTTTAAAATAAGATATTTCAAAGCTGTATAATTAGTTGAGCCGACAAGATAAGACCTAAATTTTTCACATCAAATACTACTGCAAATAATTCTTTTTTAGTGGTGTTGTAATTCATTTGAGCACTATTTAAAGTTTTACTTGCATAGTAAATCATATGAGGTTTCTTATCTTTTCTTTATCCCAAAATAACACTTATAGTATAATCACTAGCATTACAAATTATTTTAAAAGGTAATGACCAATCAGGAGATTGAATGATAGGAGCAGAAGTAAGCAAGTTTTTAAGTTTAACAAAGGCTTTTTCACATTGTTCAGTCATTCAAAAATATTTTTCTTTGTTAAAACATTATATAATGGCTTAGATATTAATCATTAGGATTAAGCTTTTGTTGCATTTCTCTAGAGGGTTTAACATTTTCCTCTATGTAAATCTTCTATGTGTAAATCGAAGAACTAATTTCTTTTATGTCAGCTATGGTCCATCATAATGCATTTTTGTGCATTTTCAGAGTTTGTAATAACTTAGCTTCTTGATGTGCATTAATTTTTGAAGAGATTATTGATTAATATATAAAACTGTATTTTTATCAAAGTTTTATATCATTATTTTGCACTTGAAGTATCAATAAATCCTTAACTAGAGCATGTTTTATAATAACAAGTCTAATAATATAAGATACCCTTAATTTATGGTAAATGCTCATTTTAAATGTAAGTATTCTCACAATTCAAAGGATTGATTATTGTGATTAACTATTGAAAGTGAAAAGACAAAGAAAAGGTTAAGCTTAGAAAGGAGATACCGATTCAATTCAAATTCAAACACTGTTTAGTCATTAGGTCATATCTAGAGCTATAGATCTTTGATTTTAGTTTGGTTTATATGGCTAGAAAGATAAGAAATATGCTTACAACTTTCATATAGGGAAAGACCCAAATCTACCATTTTAAAATTCAAAGTTTAACTACAAAAGAGAAGTCAGAATCTATCTTGCGATCTAGCCCAAACACTACTCAGAGCTTTACCTATAATTAGAGTTTTGGAATGCCAAATAATGTGAAAATTAGTGGGTGAAAGGAGAAAATAATTTACAACAACTTTCATGAAGAAGACTTGCTCAAATCCTGATGTTACAATTGACATTTCATCCAAACAAGAGCTTGAGGCTTATCCACCATGTCCACCAGCAACACTACTTAGTATTTTAGACATATCTCGAGCTGTAGTGCTCCAAATAATTTGAAATTTGATGGGTGGAAGGAAAAAATAATTTTCAACAATGTTTATGAATAAGACTTTATCAAATTTTGCTTGCATCAATGTCATTTCATCCAACCAAAATACTTGAGTGTTGTTGTCCACCAAGTCCACTAATCAATAATTGGCCATTAAATCAATAATCAATTACCAAATAAATAGTTCTGAATTTTAGCCTATAAAAGAAGACATTTATCATTCATTTAGGCATCTTATTTTTTAGATCAAGATCATGTTCTTGCCTTTTCTCTTTATATTTTTATAATGCTTAAGTTTTGTTTTCATTAATCTCTTATTCATGTTTTTCATTTCCTTTACTATACTTAGTTAACTTATATCATACTTATGTTCTTATATTATTTATTTATATTCTTCTTCTTCATAATGTTTAGCTAAGTTAATTATGTCAAGGTTAAAACATTTCACTAATGGTGTTAGGATAACTATAATATAAACTCAATATAGACTTCAGTGCTTATATCCTAAATACCTTACTATTAACATGTCTTATTATTTTTATCTTATTAATTCTTAATACATTGCTTATTAAATGGTTAATCTAGATTTGTGTTGTATAACAATTGGTATATCAAATACTTGATCCTTCACCATCTTCGACCGATATCATTATTATGAGAGGAACTTGATTTGTTGTCAACATAAGTTAGCATAATAAATACTTGATAAAATTTGTAAGTATGGTGTTACATAAATAAGATGATTAACATGATCATATTGATAATTTATTAAGAGTTTATACTTTACATATCTCTAGCACTATTAATAGATCCTTTAACCTTGACATTTATTTTTATCATTATATAATCTTCACATTAATCTTACATCTCAAAGTCCTTTTTAACTCATCATCACTGTTATTGTTGTTGTTGTTATTATTATTATTATTATTATTATTTATAATTTATACAGTTAAATTCCATATGATTTGACCCCAATCTTATTTGGCTATTTATTATTTTGACACTTGACACGACAAAAAGATTGATGTCTTCTCCCAAATGCAGGAGTGTCGAAGTAATAAATAACCCAGCAAGACCGGAGTCGAATAATAGGGAGGTTATTATACAAATTATAAATAACAATAATACAACAACAACAACAACAACAACAACAACAACAATAATAGCAATAATAATAATAATAATAATAATAATAATAATCATAACAACAACAACAACAACAACAACAACAATAAAGAAGAAGAAGATGATGAGAACTTTGAGATAAAATATTAAAGTAAGGATTAACAATGATAACAACAAATGTCAAGGTTAGAGGTTCCACTAATGGTACATCAAACAAGTATAATATAAACTCTTATTATTCAATTGGAAACCACACATAAAGGAGGTTCCAATCAGATTATAAATTATTAACATGATTACATTAGTCATCTTATTCGATTAATGCTAATACTTGTAAATCTCGTCAAGCATTCATGATTATAACTTATATTAACAACAAATCAAGTTCCTTTCATAGCTCAGGTATCGGTTATACCATACAGTATGGGCTATGAAAGTGTCAAGCATTTGTTGTACCAAGTGTTATACAACATAAATCAAGATAAGTCGTTTAACAGGCAAAGTATTAAAAAGTGAACAAGATAACAAATATAAAACATGTTAGTATCAAACATTAAAGTCCATATTAAGTTTACATTATACTTATTCTTACACCATCAGTGTAACCTTTTCACCTTGACATAATTAACTTAGCTAGACATAATAAAAGAAAGAAAAATAGATAAACAAAATAAGAACATAAAAGTTAACTAAGAAAAGGAAAGGAAATGATAGGTATAAACATAATATTAATGGAAGCAAAGCATAAACATTACAAAAAATATAAAGAGAGAAAAGAAGACATGATCTTGATCTGGACACCAAGATGCCTAAATGCATGGCAAATGCCTCCTTTTATAGGCCAAAATTGGTAACTATTGATTTGATGACTAATTGATGAGTAGATGGCCAACCCTTGACTTGGTGACAATCCTTATCTTCTCTTGTCTACCCAAAACGTCATTGATGATGTCAAAATTATAGCCACTTAAAAACATGAAAGTTCTAGGAAATTATCTCAGCTTTCTTGTGTAAACAATTCAACTCATTTTGACTTCTAGAACTCCAGATATGGCCAAAATACTAAACAGTGCTCGGGCTGGAGGACAAATTCGGGCTTCTTTGTTGTTACAACAATTTGGACTTGAAAATGACCTTTTTAGATCTTGGGCTCCATATGAAAGTTGTAGGCCTATGTCTTACCTTTCCATCCATATAAAGTAGACCTAAATATGAGATCTATAGCTTCAGATATGACCTAATTACCAAACAGTGTTCCGATTTGAATTGCACCGACATCTCTTTTCTAAGTTTAATCATCTCTTTGCCTTTGCAATTGAAGTTCTTAAAGTTATCAATCAATCATTTCATTTATGTGATAGGCCTACATTTAAAATGGATATTTACCACAAATTAAAGGTATCTTATATTATTAGATAGATTATTATAAAACATACTTTAGTTAAGGAGTTATTGATACTTGAAGTGCAAAATGATGATATAAAACCATGATAAAAATGCACTTTTGAGTACTAATCAACACTCCTACATTTGAGATAAGATATCAACTCTTTAATCGTGTCAAGTTTTTGACATTGTTTTCAGAGAGGTAAATTCTTGTATAAATTATAATATTTATTTTATTTTTACTTTTCACTTTGCTTGTATCTAACTTTTGTCTCTTTTATTTTGTTTCTTTCTTCCTTTTATTTTCTTCCTATATGTGCATGAAAGTTTGGTCACGTACTTTAAGTGGGTAAACTTTGTAGGATGTCCTCATCATTATTAGAAAAAATGGCCGAAGAAGATAACCAGTTGCTTCATAATGAGAATAACCGAGTTAGAATGCTTAGAGATCACATGAATCCTACAAGAACAAGTGCACCCTTATCTATAATTTTTCTTCCTGATGCATCTCACTTTAATTTTAAGCTAGACATTATTCAACTTTTACCTTCTTTTTATGAACTTGATCTAGAAAATCCATACTTATATTTGAGAGAATTTGAAGAAGTCTGTAACATCTATAATGACTTAAATTGTAGCATGAACACCATCAGATTAAAGCCTTTTTCTTTTTCATTAAAAGATAAAACTAAAACATAGCTACAAAATTATAGGTCAGGATCCATTTATGCTTGGAATGAAATGCAACAACAATTTTTAAAGAAGTTTTTTTCTGACTCACATAACAAACTCTTTCAAAAGACAAATCACCACTTTCACTCAAAAACCAGGAAAAATATTTTACCAATATTAAAGATTGTTTTTACATTTTTATGAGGTGTTAACACCTAAAGATAGACAAATGATGGAATTGATGTGTAAAAAATAAAGAACCTAATGAAGCAATTGAGTACTTAGACTTGCTAGCTGAAAATACTTAAAATTAGGAGACTATGGGTATTTTATGAGGCATCAGGGAAGACTCAACTTCATACATCTAGTGGAGGTATGTATAATCTTAGGGAAGATCATGATCTTTAAGCCAAATTTGCATTTTTAGCTAGAAAAATTGAGAAACTAGAATTAAAAAAGAGTAGTCAATTAAAATCTTTTCAAGATATTATGTGTCAAATCCGTGAAATGAATGAACATGCAACCAATAATTGTTCAACTTTTCCTTCTTTCAAAGAATGCATCCACGAAAAAATTCATGCTTTAAATAGTTTTTAAAGGCCTAATTATAATATATACTCGTAAATATACAATCCTAGTTGGAGAAATCACCCAAATTTTAGTTAGAATAGTGGTAACAATACTGCACAAACCTCACAGCCACCGTTTCAAGCACATTATAATTTCTAAAATTCTTATGGATATGCACCTCTTATACTCCATCTCCTAGAAGAAATCTTGAGGAAACATTGCATACATTTATTAAAAGCAAGAGATAATCAACACTCAAAATGCTCAAACCATGACAAATCTAAAAGATGCTCTTGTAAAATTCACATATACTCTCAGTTTTCAAGAGAAAGGTAAGTTTCCATCTAAACATAACAAAATCCTAAGGGGTAATACAATGCAAATGCAAGTAGTTTAGAAAGTCATCACATGGATTAAGTCAAATGAGTTATTACTCTTTGTAGTGGAAAGGTTATTGAAAAACTCACTTTTAAACCTTATGAGAAAGATGATGAGTTAATCTTCAAAAGTAAGGAAGGGGTTGAAGCTAAACATTGCAAAGAAAAGACTAATTCCCCATCAGCACTTCCATTTCCTCATGTCATGACTAACAAAAAAAAGTCAATCATAACTTTAAAATCTTTAAAAGTTTGAAATAGGTAACAATCAATATACCTTTGTTGGATGCTATTAAATAGGTAAGGAAGGTAACAATCCTGCAACACAGACATTGTTCAGTGTTTGACCCATGTTAGAGTTCTAAAAGTCTAAATGACCTCCATTTTTTTTCTTGGAAATCTAAGACAATTTCCTACAACTTTTCTATTTTCATGTGGTTCCAATTCTAACATTATCAATAATGTTTTGGGTAGACAAGAGAAGATAAGGATTATCACTAAGTTAAGAGTTGGCCACCCACTCATCAATTAAATATCAAATCAATAGTTTCTAATTTTAGCCTATAAAAGGAGATATTTTTCATGCATTTAGATATCTTAGTTTCTAGATCAAAATCATGCTCTTGCTTTCTCTCTTTGTATTGCTTATGTTTTGCTTTTATTAATATCAATTTTATACCTTGCATTTCATTTCCTTTACTTAGTTAACTTTTATCTTATTTATATTTTTATTTTGTTTATTTATTTTTCTTTCTTTTATTATATTTAGTTAAGTTTATTATGTCAAGATGAAAAGGTTACACTAATGATGTAAGAACACGTATAGTGTAAACTCAACATGGATCTTAATATTTGATACTAACATGTTCTATATTTGTTATCTTATCCACGTTTAATATTGTGCGTGTTTTAATATTAAGTTTAATATTGTGCTTGTTAAATGACTAATTTAGATTTATGTTGTATAACACTTAGTATAATAAATGCTTGGCACTTTCATAGCACATACTATATGTTATAACTGACACTTGTGCTATGAAAGAAACTTGATTTGTTGTTAACATAAGTTATAATCATGAATGGCTGACAACATTTATAAGTATTAGCATGAATCAAATAAAATAACTAGTGTAATCATGTTAACAATTTGTAATATGATTGGAACCTCTTTTGTGTGTGGTTTTCAATTGAATAATAAGAGTTTATACTATACTTGTTTAATAGATCCTCTAACCTTAATATGTGTTGTTATCATTGTTTAATCCTTCTGTTAATCTTCCATTTCAAAGTTCTCATCAACTTGTTTTTCTTTTTATTCTTATTTACTATTACTATTACTACTACTACTACTACTACTATTATTGTTATTGTTATTGTTATTGTTGTTACTATTACTGTTGTTATTATTGTTATTGTATTATTGTTATCTATAATTAATACAATTAACCTCCTTATGATTTAATCCTGATTTTGTCGGGTTATTTATTACTTCGATACTTCTGTATTTGAAAGAAGATATCAATCTTTTGGTCGTGTTAGCCAGCTCATTGGAGTACCCAAGATAAAAGAAAGTTCTTGAACAAAGTGAAGAACTTTTATTGGGATGACCATTATTTATTCAAATATTGTCATAATCAAATATTCCAAAGATTCATTCTTGACAATGAGGTAAGTAGTGTCATTAAATTTAATTATTCTAAGGTATGTAGGGGTTATTTCTCATCATCAAAGACAACTACAAAAATCTTACAAAGTGGATTTTACTAGCCCACCATGTTTAAGAACTCATATACGTTCTATAAGACTTGTGAAAATTGTTAAAAGTTAGGATCTATTTCAAAACATCACATGATACCTTTAAATCCTATTCCTATCATTGAGATCTTTGACTATTAGGGTATAGATTTCATGGGTCTATTTCCTCCACATTTGGTGATGCGGATCAGCCTAACACCAAGCGTAATCATGCCAACAACCTATTGGAGGTGCCAATTGGGCTAATCACAAGAGCTAGGGTTAAGAAGCTTAAAGAAGCATTGAATGGGCTTATTTAGAACATATGGAACAAAATGGACCTAGAGGGGCATGGGACATTTAAGGAGCATGAAGGATAGCCTTTAATTCATTTAGTTCAGGTCCAAGAAGAGCCCAATTCATGTGGAACAAGGGGTTGATGTGTCCGACCCAATACCAGCCTTGTTAGGTTTGTCTTTTTATAATACTAAAAGGATAAAGAATCAGCTATGTATTCTAGGAAATTGGCCATATCTTTTTTCTAAAGAGGGGAGGACTATTTAATGCTTTTCATCACATAGAAAGGAAAGTAATTAAATCAGCAACACAAATTTTCCAAATCAAATTTTTTCAACTTTGTTTGGGACTTATCAAGAGTGACAAATCTGATTCTAGCTTATTAAGGATGATATTTTTGGATTTTTAGTATTTTTAGAATTTTCTTCTTAGTTTTTGGATTATTATTACTTAGTTGGGTCAATTGTAAGTGGGCTACATGTAAGTCCACCTAAGGGGGGTCATTAGGGTTTCTTTAAGTTCAAATTCAGTATAAATAGAGGCATAACCAAACATGTAAAGGCTACACAATTTTTAGATCAATAAAACTTTTTTGCTGCACTTGTTGTGTGTTGGTGGGATAATCTCCCTTCCTTGGTTCTCTAAAGAACTGAAAATGACTTATCGAAGAACAACTACCTTCGTGGCGTCATCCTTATACTTCTCATTCGCGAATCAATATTCGTTGGGTGGAGGTTTTCTGTTTTCCAAGTTATCTTTGTGTTACACTTCTATCAAACCTGATTTACATGGCTTTCCGGGAATTGACATCTTTGCGTTTGGGTTGCGTGACCATGTGATCACGAGGTTCGCATCATTTGATTTCTTGTACATATTAGTCGTAATAGATTATATTTCAAAATAGATAGAGGCAATTCCAAGTCGAAACAATGATTAAAAAATAGTGATAAAGTTTTTGAAAGAAAATACTTTAAGTTAATTTGGAATCCCTTAGCCATATAAGTGATGGTGAAATACATTTTTACAACAAATCATTTGAGTCTTTAATGAAAAAATATAGAATCACACACAAAGTTGTCATTCCTTATCACCCCAAGCCTAGTGGACACGTAAAACTTACTAATAGGGAGATCAAACAGATTTTGAAGAAACAGTGAACCCTAATAGGAAAGATTAGTCTTTAAGACTCAATGATGCACTTTGATCTTATCAAATTGATTATAAAACATCATCAGGTATGTCAGCTTATAGACTAGTCTATGAAAAACCTTGTCACTTGCTTGTGGAACTTGAACATAAAGCTTATTGGGCTATTAAAGCTTTTAATTCAAATCTTGATGATGCTAGTCAATTACAAAAATTACAAATAAATAAGCTTGAGAAAATAATAAATGATGCATATGAAAATTTAAGAATTCATAAAGTAAGAATCAAAGAGTTTCATGACAAGAAAATACCGAGAAAAACATTCAATATGGGTAAAAAAGTTTTGCTTTATAATTCTTGACTTCATTTATTTCCTGAAAAACTAAGATCAAGATGGAGTGATTCTTTTATTGTGAAACATGTGTATCCATATAGGGCCTGTGATATTCAGAATCTAAAGAATGATAATATTTTCAAGGTAAATAGACATCGTTTGAAAGTTTACTTTGATAATTTTTCAATTAAAAATGACTATATTGAATTAGGTGATCCTATATATAAATAAAGATTGATTTTTTTTTCTTATATTTATTTTGTGTTTCTTTTTGGTGTAACCTTTGTTTTGCTAATTTCTTTCACCCTAGTCAAATGGTGGATAATGGTACTCCGTGACTTAAGTTAGTTATTTTAGTTTCGCATAATAACTGATATCTATGTATATATTTGTGCAATTCTTTGCTCTTTCTACCTTATTTACAGCTCTTCTCATTTGAAAATGGACATCAATCTTGAATAATTGAAAAGGTATTTTCCTACTCTATCTCAGAATGCGATTACAAAAATTTATCGTGCTAGATGTGCAAAATTGAGATTGTTAATGAACCATGGAATTCCTAAAGATATTCACTGGCTAATAGAAGCAAAGGTTTGATTATCATGTGAGCCCTCTAATTCTTTCATTTCATGCATGCATGGAACAAATAAAAGCACTTTTGCAAAGAAACATAGTGCAAAACGATTGAAAGTCTGTCACAGATGTGCCAGATGGACTTGTAATGCAAAATATCATTCTTTAGCAATGGCATCTGTAAATCATGAAGATAAAATACAGTTCATTAAGGATGACCTAAGTAAGAAGTCTTTATATAATTATTTTATGACTTTTTGAGACACAGCTTAGTGGAGATGTGCATCGTGCAATTCCTTATTTATGTCCACAATTCCATAAAGAACATGTTGAATGTAGTTTTGAGAATCTGATTAAAAAAGACATTGTTTTCCTGTTTTTAAGAAAACTGATGGAAAGTCTATTCCCGACCCATTGAGGGCGTTTAAGCTGTTCTTGGACGTAAAACAAGGGAAGATGTGAGCCACAATCACAACTACTTGTATATACACATGTTAACAACTTGTAAATACACATGTTTTAAAAAAATAAAAAGAAAAAGAAAAGGAGAGAGAGATATTCCAACTAGCCTATGTATAGATGGTATGATTGTATTTTCACCTTCTTATCTATAAAATCTTCTCTTTCTTCCTTTCATTTCTACTCAACCCATACATTTCATAGATATTAAAGTGTGTAGAAATGACAAGTTCCTCAAGTCATCAAATACAAAATATTTGTGTTTTTTTTAGATTTAATCCTAGAAAAGAAAAAACATTTTTAGAATCAACAACTCATCTTGGTCAGGTATTAGCTGCAAAAAAGATTCATTTAGTATATGGAGGAGGCAGCTGACACGATAAAAAGATTGATGTCTTCTCCCAAGTGTAGAAGTGTCGAAGTAATAAATAACCCAGCAAGACCGGGGTCGAAACACAGGGAGGTTAATTGTACAAATTATAAACAACAACAACAACAACAACAAAAACAACAATAATAATAATAATAATAATACTAGTAGTAGTAGTAGTAATAATAATAATAAAGAAAAAGAAGGAGAAGAAGAAAAAGATGAGAACTTTGAGATGAAATATTAATGTAAAGATTAAACAATGATAATAACAAATGTCAAGGTTAGAGATTCCACTAATGGTATGTCAAACAAGTATAATATAAACTCTTATTATTCAATTGGAAACCACACATAAAGGAGGTTCCAATCAGATTATAAATTGTTAACATGATTACATTAGTCATCTTATTCGATTAATGCTAATACTTGTAAATCTCGATAAGCATTCATGATTATAACTTATGTTAGCAATAAATCAAGTTTTTTTCATAGCTCAAGTCTCGGTTATACCATACAATATGGGCTATGAAAGTGCCAAGCATTTGTTGTACCAAGTGTTATACAACATAAATCAAGATTAGTCATTTAACAAGCAAAGTATTAAAAAGTGAACAAGATAACAAATATAAAACATGTTGGTATCAAACATTGAAGTCCATATTAAGTTTACATTATACTTATTCTTACACCATTAGTGTAACCTTTTCACCTTGACATAATTAACTTAGCTAGACTTAATGAAAGAAAGAAAAATAGATAAACAAAATAAGAACATAAAAGTTAACTAAGGGAAAGGAAATGAAAGGCATAAACATAATATTAATGGAAGCAAAGCATAAACATTACAAAAAATACAAAGAGAGAAAAGAAGAGTATGATTTTGATCTAGACACCAAGATGCCTAAATGCATGGCAAATGCCTCCTTTTATAGGCCACAATTGGGAACTATTGATTTGATGAGTAGATGACCAACCCTTGACTTGGTGACAATTCTTATCTTTTATTGTCTGCCCAAAACGTCATTGATGACATCAAAATTAGAGCCACTTGAAAACATGAAAGTTCTAGGAAATTGTCTCAGCTTTCTTATGTAAAACATTCATCTGATTTCAACTTCTAGAACTCCAGATATGGCCAAAATACTAAACAGTGCTCGGGCTGGAGGACATATTCGGGCTTCTTTGTTGTTGCAACAATTTGGACTTGAAAATGGCCTGTTTAGATCTTGGGTTTCATATGAAAGTTATAGGCCTATGTCTTACCTTTCCATTCATATAAAGTAGACCTAAATTTGAGATCTATAGCTCCAAATATGACCCAGTTATCGAACAGTGTTCCGATTTGGATTGGACCGATATCTCTTTTCTAAGTTTGATCATCTCTCTGCCTTTGCAATTGAAGTTCTTAAAGTCATCAATCAATCATTTTATTTATGTGATAGGTCTGCATTTAAAATGGACATTTACCAAAAATTAAAGGTATCTTATATTATTAGATAGATTATTATAAAATGTACTTTAGTTAAGGAGTTATTGATACTTCAAGTGCAAAATGATGATATAAAACCATGATAAAAATGCATTTTTGAGTACTAATCACCCCCCCAACTAGCTTATTACTAGTCCCTAGTAATCAAAGTGTTAAAATAGAAAAACAATTTGCAAATTCCACAAAGTAAGGTATTCATCATTTAACTTCCATTACTCTATCTAGATAAACAAACTCTTGTTAGATTTATATACTTGCTCAATACCTCTTAACAAGATATTCATAAACCTTTCTTTTGTGCTTAATGTATCAACACATAATTATGGGGCTTTTCTTAGAAGAAAACAAAATTTTTGTTCTAATGTTTAAGGTTAACTTCCTTGGATTAGGATTATCATTTTTGTCTTTTTTTTTATACATACAATTTAAAACACCATGCATCTTTAACCCATGTAACGAGCTTTCACCTAATAACTCCCAAACCAGTTGGTCTTAGGGCATTAGGTGTTAAGACACCCCTACGAGCTTAGTAACTTGGGTCACAGATACTGATATGTAGATAGTGCAATGTTTGATTCCCTTAAGCGTTTCTCCTCAACCCATGTAACAAGCGTTGGGCCAATAGCTCCCAACTCAGTTGACTTTAGGGTATTTGGTGTTAAAACACCCCTTCAGGCTTAATGGATTAGGTTAGGGAGGTTATGAAACCAAACTTATCTACATTTTTATTATTATCATTCATTTTTTTCTCTTTTTTTTCTTTTTTTTAAATATATACTATCCATTTCCCTTAGTTGTTACCTTTAACAAAAGAACATAAATAATGTAATGATCCAATATGCAACCTACAATCATATATTGAAGTGTGCGTGTGTGTGTAAATTAAGGTTTAAGAATACATGTTAAATAAGTATATGAGCAGACTTAAGTCATAACAATGCAAGAGTTTGTAAATCTGAATATTTCAAGAAGTATTATGATAGACCTTGTTACGAATGATTACTAAGATGCGTCTCAAGAGTCATAAAAGTTTCTCCTTACTCTGCCATCATAGTAACAACCATTTTGCACATGCTTTATAAAATAGAAAACACAGTTTTTTTTTTTTGCTACTACCCTCTACCCCCAACTAAAAGAAGACATTGTCCTCAATGTTTAAAGGTAGAAAGATAGAGTATAGAAGATATCACCTGAAATAACGAACACTAACAAACCTGAAACACACTGAAACAAATATAAGTAATAACAAAACACAATAATAAAACCAAAAGACATAAAGATTCACAAATGAAGGCTCAAATCCAATCTAAGCTTTTTACAGCTTTCCTTGGTTGACCAATTTTGCGACTCATGGAAGGATCAATTACAGGAATGAAAGATTGTAGTTGGTCAATCAATTGTTCAGCAGTAGCAATAGAGATTGTGATTTGTCATGTAGAAGATGTTAGAAATTCCTGTTCCACAGCGTGATCAAGAAAAGACAACAACTTATCATAATAACCATTAACATTTAACAAACCTATGAGTTTATGGTGAATGTGCAGTTGGGCCTAAAAGGAAATATGAAAGATCTCTTCCAATGTGCTTAGACCACCTAGTAAAGCAATGAAGGCATCAGCATGGTTAAACATTGTATTCATTCGAGCTGACATTGTAGAGACCTGAAATTCCTCTCCAATTATTTTTCCAATGATGTCCCCTTGTGCTAAAGCTTTAGGGACGACTCCTAAAACTTGATTACCTCCTAAAAATGCAGCTATTGATACACCTCCCATTAACCTAAGACTACCTCTCTCATATACTAAATGAATCTTTCTCTCAGCTAGCATTTAACCAAGATGATTTGCTGATTCTAAAAACTCATTTTCTTTCCCAGGACTAGATCCACCGAAAACACAAATATTTCTTATGTGATGACTTAAGGAACTTGCCATTTCTACACACTTTTATATTTGTTGAATGTATGGGTTGAGTAGAAATGAAAGGAAGGAAGAAAGGGTTTTATATATGAGAAATTAGAAAAGCAATCATAACACCTATATATAGGCCAGCTAGAGTCTCACACTCTCTCTCTCTCTCTCTTTTTATTTATTTATTTATTTACTTTTTTAAAAAAGCATGTATATGTATAGGTAGTTGTGATTGTGGCTCACATATTCCCTTGGTTTTACGTCCAAGAATGGCTTAAACGCCCTCTATGGGTCGGGGATAGGCTTCCCATCCAGTTTTCTTAAAAACAGGCAAATAGGGTCCTTTTTAGTCAGATTCCCAAGACTAAGTCGATCATGTTCTTTATGAAATAGTGGCCATAAATCATGAATTACACGATGCACATCTCCACTTGGATGCGTCTCAAGAGTCAATAGAAGGTTATCTTTAATGAATTGTATTTTATCTTCTCGATTTATAGATACCATTCCTAAAGAACGACATTTTGTATTACAAGTCCATCTAGCACAGCGATGACAGACTTTTAGTCGTTTTGCACGACGCTTCTTTGCAAAAGTACTTTTACTTGTTCCAGGCATGTGTGAAATGAAGGAGTTAGAGGACTCACCTGATAATCAGACTTTTGCTTCAATCAACCAGGGAATATCTTCAGGAATTCCATGATGCATTAACAATCTCAATCTTGCACATCTAGCATGGTAAATTTTTGTAATCGCATTCTGAGGTAGAGCGGGAAAATACTTTTTCAATTTTGCAAGATTAGTGTTCATTTTCAAATGAGAATTGGAAAAGAGATTCAAAGAATTGCACAAATATATATACAGATATCAGTTATTATGGGAAACTGAAAGAACCGACTTAAGTCACAGAGTGCCGTTATCTGCCATTTGACCGGGGTGAGAGAAACTAGCAAAAATCACTCAAAAAGAAACACAAAAACAATGTGAGAGAAATAAAATAATCAACCTTTATCTACAAGATCATTCAAACCAGTTGATTTATTTTCACTAGGAAAATTATCAAAGTAAGCTTTCGAACGATGTTCATTTTCCTAAAAATCATTGTCATTCATTGAATTCTCAATATCACAGACCCCATAAGAATTCCTCCATCTTGGTCTTAACTCTCTAGGGAATGCATAGAGTTGAGAATTATAAAACAAAACTTTTTGACCAGTATCAACTTTTTGACAATTTTCACAAGTTTTGCAGAATGCATGCGTGTCTTTGAACATAGTGGGCCAATAAAATCCATTTTGAAAGATTTTTACAGCAGTCTTATTTGACGAGAAATCACTTTTACATACATCAGAATGACAAAGTTTAATGACACTACTTACCTTATTGTTAAGAATGAATCTTTGAAATATTTGATCAAGACAATATTTGAATAAGTTAGAGTCATCACCATAAAAGTTATTCACTTCGTTCAAAAACTTTTCTTTATCTTGGGTACTCCAATCAGCTGGAAAATCTCCTAAAACAAGAAAATTGATATTTTTATCAAACCAAGACATTGGATTAAGAGAAATCATAGATTGGTATGATGTCAGATGTCAAATCTGTTGTCACTGTTGATAAAAGATTCACATCAACATTTTCGATGCTTTTTTCATCCATGATTTCTTCCTTAGAATAAATCATTTGCAAATCTTCCGATTCATCCAACTCATTTTTACTTAAAGTGGATTCTAGTTGATCATAAACCAATTCATCAATATGATCTACTTCTTATAAATCATTATCATCTCCAGGTTGCTTGCAAATGTTGAAAATATTCATCTCCAATGTCATGTTTCCAAATGATAGCTTCATCAGTCCATTCCTATAATTAATCAATGCGTTAGAAGTTGCAAGAAATGGATGTCCTAAAATAATAGGAAATGAATTACATGCCTCAACAGGTTGTGTGTCCAAGACAACAAAATCCACTGGATAAATGAATTTATCGACTTGTACTAACACATCTTCAATTATTCCTCTAGGCACTTTTACAGATCTATCAGCAAGTAAAAGAGTTATAGAAGTTGGTTTTAACTCACCTAGATTAAGACTTTGAAAAACTGAATATGGAAGTAAATTCACACTAACACCAAGATCAAGTAAGGTTCTTTCAATTTTATGCTCTCCAATAAAGCAAGAAATTGTAGGATAACCAGGGTCTTTATATTTCAAAGCATTATTGTTCTGAAGAATAGCACTTACTTGTTCGGCTAGAAAGACTTTCTTTTTCACATTTAGTTTCCTCTTCACAGTGCATAGATCTTTAAAAAATTTAGCATAGGAAGGAATCTGTTTAATAGCATCCAGCAAAGGTATATTGATTCTCACCTGTTTGAAAGTTTCAAAAATTTCAGTGTTGTGATTGACTTTTCTTTGTTTTGTTATGGCCTAAGGAAATGGAAGTGCTGACGGAGAATCAGTCTTTTCTTTGCAATTTTCAGGTTTAACCTCTTCCTTACCCTTAGAGATTGACTCATCATCTTTCTTATAAGGTTCAAGAGAAGGTTTTTCAAT
Organism: Populus ilicifolia; assembly: GCA_015708895.1. Lineage (NCBI taxonomy): Eukaryota > Viridiplantae > Streptophyta > Magnoliopsida > Malpighiales > Salicaceae > Populus > Populus ilicifolia. The sequence goes on along the minus strand of SRLM01001789.1, from coordinate 25,242 downwards.
AACCTTACCACTGCGAAGAGTAGTGACTGATTTGACTTGATCCATGTGTTGGCTTCCAGAACTACTTGCATTTGCATTGTATTGCCCATTGAGATTTTGTTGTGGTTGAGATGAAAACTTACCTTTCTCTTGGAAACTAAGAGCAGATGTTAATTTTGCAAGAGTATCTTTAAAATCTGTCATGTTTTGAGCAAGTTGAGTATTGATTGTCTCTTGCTTTTCAATGAATGCATGCAATGTTTTCTCAAGATTTCTTCTAGAAGATGGAGCATAAGGAGGTGCATATCTATAAGAATTTTGAAAATTATGGTGTGCTTGAAATGGTGGTTATGAAGTTTGTGCTTCACTTTTCCAACTAAAATTTGGATGATTTCTCCAACCAGGGTTATATGTTTGTGAGTATGGGTTATGGTTGGCCCTTTGGAAACTGTTTAAAGCATGGGCTTGTTCATGGAGACATTCCTTAAAAGAAGGCAAGGTTGGACAGTTATCTGTTGAGTGTTCATTTGTTTCACATATTTGACATGCAATGTTTTCAACAGATTTTAATTGACCACTCTTTTTCAATTCTAGTGCCTCGACTTTTCTAGCTAAAGATGCAAACTTGGCTTGAAGGTCATGATCTTCCCTAAGGTTGTACATACCTCCACTAGATGTATGAGGTTGAGTTTTTCTTGGTGCCTTATAAGTACCCGCGGTGTCCCAATTTTGAGCATTTTCAGCTAACAAGTCCAAGTACTCCATTGCTTCATCAAGGTCTTTGTCTTCAAAAGTTTCATTGCACATCAATTCAACCATTTGCCTATCTTTAGGTGTTAACCCTTCATAAAAATGTGAAACCAATCTCCATGTTTCAAAACCATGATGAGGACAAGTACTAAGTAAGTCTCGATACCTATCCCAACATTGGTAAAATGTTTCTCCTGGTTTTTGAGTGAAAGTGGTGATTTGTCTTTTGAAAGAGTTTGTTCTATGAGATGGGAAAAACTTCTTTAAAAACTGTTGTTGCATTTCATCCCAAGCACGAATGGATCCTGGTCTCAAATTTTGTAGCCATGTTTTAGCTTTATCTTTTAATGAAAAAGGAAAAAGCTTTAATCTGATGGTGTTCATGCTACAATTTAGATTATTATATGTGTTACAGACCTCCTCAAATTCCCTTAAATGCAAGTATGGATTTTCCAATTCTAAACCATGAAAAGAAGGTAAAAGTTGGATAATGCCTGGCTTAAAATTAAAATGAGATGCATCGGGAGGAAAAACTATGCATGATGGTGCACTTGTTCTTGTTGGATTCATGTGGTCTCTAAGTGTTCTAGCACGGTTATTCTCATTATTCTCATTATGAAGTGATTGATTATCTTCTTCAGCCATATTTTCTGAAAATGATGAGGATACCCTACAAAGTCTACCACTTGATGTACGTGACCACACTCTCATGCACGTGAAGGAATAGAATAAAAGGAAAAGGAAAACAAAAGAAGAAGAAACAAGAGAAAAGAAACAAAGTTATATACAAGAAAAGTGAAAAGAGAAAATAAAATAAATATTATAATTTATACAAAGCTTACCTCCCCGGCAACGGCGCCAAAAACTTGACACGACAAAGAGATTGATGTCTTCTCCCAAGTGTAGGAGTGTCGAAGTAATAAATAACCCGGCAAGACCGGGGTCGAACCACAGGGAGGTTAATTGTGCAAATTATAAACAACAACAACAACAACAACAACAATAACAACAATAATAATAATAATACTAGTAGTAGTAGTAGTAGTAAAGAAAAAGAAGGAGAAGAAGAAAAAGATGAGAACTTTGAGATGGAATATTAATGTAAAGATTAAACAATGATCATAACAAATGTTAAGGTTAGAGATTCCACTAATGGTATGTCAAACAAGTATAATATAAACTCTTATTATTCAATTGGAAACACACATAAAGGAGGTTCCAATCAGATTATAAATTGTTAACATGATTACATTAGTCATCTTATTCGATTAATGCTAATACTTGTAAATCTCGTTAAGCATTCATGATTATAACTTATGTTAGCAACAAATCAAGTTCCTTTCATAGCTCAGGTGTCGGTTATACCATACAGTATGAGCTATAAAAGTGCCAAGCATTTGTTGTACCAAGTGTTATACAACATAAATCAAGATTAGTCATTTAACAAGCAAAGTATTAAAAAGTGAACAAGATAACAAATATAAAACTTGTTAGTATCAAACATTGAAGTTCATATTAAGTTTACATTATACTTATTCTTACACCATTAGTGTAACCTTTTCACCTTGACATAATTAACTTAGCCAGACATAATGAAAGAAAGAAAAATAGATAAACAAAACAAGAACATAAATAAGATAAGAGTTAACAAAGCAAAGGAAAGGAAATGAAAAGCATAAACTTGATATTAATGAAAACAAAGCATAAACATTACAAAGAATACAAAGAGAGAAAACAAGAGCATGATCTTAATCTGGACACCAAGATGCCTAAATACTTGGCAAATACCTCCTTTTATAGGCCACAATTGGGAACTATTGATTTGATGAGTCAGATGATCAACCCTTGACTTGGTGACAATCCTTATCTTCTCTTATCTGCCCAAAACGTCATTGATGACATCAAAATTAGAGCCACTTGAAAACATGAAAGTTCTAGGAAATTGTCTCAGATTTCTTATGTAAAAAATTTAGCTCATTTCAACTTTTAGAACTCCGGATATGGCTAAAATACTAAACAGTGCTCGGGCTGGAGGACAGATTTGGGCTTCTTTGTTGTTGCAACAATTTGGACTTGAAAATGATCTTTTTAGATCTTGGGCTCCATATGAAAGTTATAGGCCTATATCTTACCTTTCCATCCATATAAAGTAGACCTAAATCTGAGATTCATAGCTCCAGATATGACCTAATTATCAAATAGTGTTCCAGTTTGGATTGCACTGACATCTCTTTTCTAAGTTTGATCACCTCTTTGCCTTTGCAATTGAAGTTATTAAAGTCATTAATCAATCATTTCATTTATGTGATAGGCCTGCATTTAAAATGGACATTTACCACAAATTAAAGGTATCTTATATTATTAGATAGATTATTATAAAACGTACTTTAATCAAGGAGTTATTAATACTTCAAGTGCAAAATGATGATATAAAACCATGATAAAAATGCACTTTTGAGTACTAATTAGCAGCCTTGGGTTAATAGGGGGGTTTTGTCAATAACTGTATTTTTAGGAGGTAGTCAAATGTTTGTGGTTGTCCTCCAAGCTTTAGCAAATGGAGATATTATTGGAAAAAAAATTGGAGAGGAACTATAAGTCTCTATAATATCTGATCAAATAAATATAATATTTAAACATGCTGATGCTTTCATGACCTTGCTAGGTGGTCTGGGTACGTTAGAAAAGATCTTTCATATTTTCTCTTAGGCTCAACTTCACATTTATCATAAACACATAGGTCTATTAAATGTTAATGATTTTTATGATAAGTTATTGTTTTTTCTTGATCATGCCATGGAACAAGAATTCCTAACATTTTCAGCATGACAAATCATAATCTCTGCTACTACTGCTAAACAATTAATTGACCAACTACAATATTTCACTCTTGTAATTGATTCCTTTATGAGTCGCATAAATTGATTAACTAAGAAAAACCGTAAAAAGCGTAGATTGAATTTGAGCATTTGTTTGTGAAACCTTGTGTTTTATTATTTTGTTTTGTTATTTGTTATATTTTTTTAAGTGTGTTTCAATTTTGTCAATGTTTATTATTTCAGGTAATCTCTTTTATACTTTATCTTTCTACCGTAGGACATTGAGGACAATGTCTTGTTTTAATTAGGGGAAGGGGTAGTAATTGATACTTAAAAAAGAATTACTAACGGTGTTTTCTATTAACAAAATCATTGTTACTAGGATGGCAGAGTCAAGGAGTTCTTTTGTTAAAGTGACTCTTAAGATGCATCTTAGTAAACATTTCGTAACAAGGTCTATGAAAATACTTACTGAAATATTCAGGTTTACAAACTTTCATATACTCATTTAACAAGTATTTTTAAACCTTTATTTTCATGTACACTTTTAACATATGATTGTGGGTTGCATATTGAATTATTATATTTTTTATGTTCTTTTGTTAAAAGTAATATCTAAAGAAAAGGGATAGTGTATAATTTGAAAAAAAATTGATAATAAATGTAATTAATTAAATAAATAAAAACATAGATAAGTTTGGTTTCGTAGCCTTCCTAACCTAAATAATTAAGCCTAAAAGGGCATTTTAACTTTTAATACCCTAAAGTTAATTGACTAGGAAGCTATTAGCTCAATGCTTGTTACATAGGTTGAGGAGAAAAGCCTAAGGGAATCAAACATTACACTATTTACATATTAATATCTACAATCCGAGTTATTAAGCTCAAAGGGGTGTCTCAACACCTAATGTCTTAAGTTCAACTGGTCTAGGAGTCATTAGCCGAAAACTCATTATATAGGTTAAAGCTGCAATGTGTTTTAAGTTATATGTATATATATATAAATTAAAAGAGAAAAGAAAGAAAGAAAAAAGATAATAATCCCAACCCAATGAAGTTAACCTTAAACATTAGAACATAATATTGTTTTCTTCCATTAAAAGCTCGATTATCTGTGTTTTCATTCATTAAGCATATAAAAAAAAGATTTATCAATATCTTGTTTCAATAATATGAAGTAGATATATATATATATATAAATTTAATAAGAGTTTGTTTACTTAGATAGATTAATAAAAGTTGAATGATGAATGCCTTGATTTGTGGAAGTTGCAAAAAAAAATTCTATTCGCTTTCATTACTAAAGACTAGTAATAAGTTGGTTGAGGGGTGTGATTAATACTTAAAAGTCTATTTTTATTAAGGTTTTATATCATCATTTTGCACTTGAAGTATTAATAACTCCTTAACTAAAGCATGTTTTAGAATAACAAGTCTGATAATATAAGATACCTTTAATTTATTATAAAGGCTTATTTTAAATGTAGGTATTCTCACAATTCAAAGGATTGATTATTGTGATTAACTATTAAGAGTGAAAGGACAAAGAAAAGGCTAAGCATAGAAAGGAGATACCAATTCAATTTAAATTTGAACACTGTTTAGTCATTAGGTCATATTGAGAGCTATAGATCTTAGATTTTAGTTTGATTTATATGGCTGGAAAGATAGGCCTACAACTTCATGTGTAGAGAAAGACCCGAATTTATCATTTTTAAATTCAAAATTTGGTCACAAAAGAGAAGTCAGAATTTATCCTGCAATTGAGCCCAAACACTATTATTGTACCCTCACGATAGAGCACGACGTCATAGTGAACCCTCAATTGATTTCGGAGTCTTTTTGTTTTTAGAAATAAGGGAGTTGCCACGTAGTATTATGGTCACTAGAAAACCTAACTAATCTTTCAAACATTTTAAGGTAAGGGAGTGGTTGCATAAAGAGAAAGTACTACACCCCTAATATGCCCTACCTAAGATAAACTGCATGGTGTTTGGTTTGCCTTATAATTGTTATGATATTGGTGTTCTCTTAAATAGGTTTTCTATGATAGGTTTGCTATGATAAATAGATTTGGGTTCAAAATCTAAAAGTAAGATGATTAGTACTCAAAAATGCATTTTTATCATGGTTTTATATCATCATTTTGCACTTGAAGTATCAATAACTCCATAACTAAAGAACATTTATAATAATCTATTTACTAATATAAGATACCTTTAATTTATGGTAAATGTCCCTTTTAAATGCAGGTCTATCACATAAATGAAAGGATTGATTGATGACTTTAAGAACTTCAATTGTAAAGGCAAAGAGATGATCAAACTTAGAAAAAAGATATTAGTCCAATCCAAACTGGAACACTATTACGTAATTAGGTCATATCTGGAGCTATAGATCTCATATTTAAGTCTACTTTATGTGGATGGAAAGGTAAGACATAGGCCTACAACTTTCATATGGAGCCCAAGATCTGAAAAGGCCATTTTCATGTCCAAATTGTTGTAACAACAAAGAAGCCCAAATCTGTCCTCCAGCCCGAGCACTGTTCAGTATTTTGGCCATATCTAGAGTTCTAGAAGTCAAAATAAGCTGAATTTTTTACACAAGAAATATGAGACAATTTCCTAGAACTTTCATGTTTCAAGTGGCTCTAATTTGGACGTCATCAATGACCTTTTAGGCAGACAAGAGAAGATAAGGATTGTCACCAAGTCAAAGGTTGGCCATCTACTCATCAATTAGTCATCAAATCAATAGTTCCCAATTTTGGCCTATAAAAGGAGGCATTTGCCATGCATTTAGGCATCTTGGTGTCCAGATTAAGATCATGCTCTTGTTTTCTCTCTTTGTATTCTTTATACTTTGTTTTCATTAATATCAAGTTTATGCCTTTCATTTCCTTTCCTTTGCTTTGTTAACTCTTATCTTATTTATGTTCTTATTTTGTTTATCTATTTTTCTTTCTTCCATTATGTTTAGCTAAGTTAATTATGTCAAGGTGAAAAGGTTACACTAATGGTGTAAGAATAAGTATGGTATAAACTTAATATGGACTTTAATGTTTAATACTAACATATTTTATATTTGTTATCTTGTTCACTCTGTAATACTTTGCTTGTTAAATGACTAATCTTGATTTATGTTGTATAACAATTGGTACAACAAATGCTTGGCACTTTCATAGCCCATATTGTATGGTATAACCGACACCTGAGCTATAAAAGGAACTTAATTTGTTGTTAACATAAGTTATAATCATGAATGCTTGATAAAATTTACAAATATTAATTAAATAAGATGACTAATGTAATCATGTTAACAATCTATAATCTGATTGGAACCTCCTTTATGTGTGGTTTCCAATTGAACAATAAGAGTTTATACTATACATGTTTGACATACCATTAGTGAAACCTCTAACTTTGACATTTGATATTATCACTGCTTAATCCTTACATTAATATTCTATCTCCAAGTTCTCATCATCATCATCATCATCTTCTTCTTCTTCTCTTTCTTTACCACTACTAGTATTATTATTATTATTATTATTATTATTATTATTATTATTATTATTATTATTGCTGTTATTACTATTATTGTTATTATTGTTGTTGTTGTATTGTTGTTATTTATAATTTGTACAATAACCTCCCTGTGGTTCGACCCCGGTCTTGCCAGGTTATTTATTACTTCGACACTCCTGCATTTGGGAGAAGACATCAATCTTTTTGTCATGTCATAAGAACCCTTGGCCAATATTGATCATATCTTTAGATATGTTTATAAAGTGCCAAGGAGAATCAATGCAAATCTCTTGAAATCTGTGTTTGATTCAGATTAAATTTATTAGGATAGAAATCCAAGGATATTTCATGTGTTTTAAAAGCTCATTTTTCCCTTAATACTTCATACTCTCACATCTCATAAATTGTGAAGTAAAAAAATTGAAATGTGCTTAATTATAATCAAGGCTTCTTTTAAGGATATGTGATAACTTGTTATTCCTAGAAAATTATTTTAGAAATTTACCATCTAAGGTTTCTTTATTTAAATATTAATAGTGAATGACAACAAGTTATTCCTAATAATATTTTGGATATTCATCCAATTGAGATTTCTTTATTCAAATATTATCGGTGAATAATAAGAAGTTATTCCCAATAATATTTTGGATATTCATCCCTTTAGGATTTTTTTATTCAAACATTAACGGTAAATAATAGATGAATTCCCCCCAATATAAGATTTTTTTATTTTTTAAAATATTGGCTAATACCCTTTGGAGTTTTACAATCATGTCGTAAAATCCAGAAATGCAAGAAAATAATTTTTATTGTGTTTAAGAAATCCATGTGAAAACACATTTTAAAAAATTTTAAATATTTTTTTAATCAAAAACATTTAAAACATATTATGGTATTGGTCGTATGCAATACATAAGAAAATATTTTTTTTGTTTATATATATATATTTGCAACATTTCATGGAAAAATTAGATATTTTAATACCAGATTTGTATTTTTATAATATAAAAAAATAACAAACTATTAACTAAATACACACAAAAAACCAATAATATTACTTGTTTTTTTAAATTAGATTCAGCTAGCAAGTTTAGCTAGGTGATTAGGTCAAACCAATGACTTTACTTGATAATTATTTATTGTTTAAATGAATTATAATTGGATTTAATAATAACAAAAGCATGCACAGTAACCATTAATATGCAAAGTGAAAAGTATGCATGGAAACTTTGGCGTTGAGACAAGTGAAGGTGTTGGCGCTGAGATGACTAGGCACTGCTCAAGAAGGAAGATCCGGCCTGCTACACATAGTCGAAACAGAATTGTTGTCATGCAAGAGAGTTTTCGAAGTGGCTTTAATAGAGGCTGGAAGACAAAAAAAAATATCTTGTTGTCATGTTACTACTGCTATTTGCCGCTTTAGGAGGAAGGATCCCTGCTACTGTGATACTCTTGCTTATTGCTGCTTACAGTATTGTCGTCTCCTTCACAGGTGGAGGAAACATCGATGCCCTTGGAGTATCGGTTTTCCTCCTTCTTTACTATCTTCCAGCCTCCCCTCTTATTTCTCAATCTTCTCCGTAATGAGCTGCTATTAGCAACGAAGAGGAAGAGAGAGTGAAGGGGCTAGCGCAGCCCGTTCTTTGGTCAGGAGAAGACGATGCTATTCTATATATCTGGCCAGGGGTTTCTCTAGGTTTCTTCTTTAGAAGAGGGGCGGAAGTCAAGATCTTCTGGTTTACTTCAAAATGAAAGGGAAATGAGGGGAGTGGAGATGGGAAGGGATGTCATGGCCGAGAGAGGGAGATTCTGATAAGGGCAAGACACGGGGCTGTAAGTGGGAAACGTGAGAAGGAGAGAGATGAGCAGGTTGTCTATGGAGAGAGATGATTGCTACTTAAAAGTATATTTTTATCAAGATTTTATATTATTATTTTGCACTCGAAGTATTAATAACTCTTTAACTAAAGCATGTTTTATAATAACGTATTTAATAATATTAGATACCTTTAATTTATGGTAAATATTCATTTTAAATGCAGACCTATCACATAAATGAAAGGATTGATTGATGAATTTAAGAACTGAAATTAAAAGGATAAAGATATGGCCAAACTTAGAAAAGAGATGTCGATGCAATCCAACCCGGAACACTGTTCGGTAATTAGGTCATATCTAGAGCTATAAATCTCAGATTTAGGTTTACTTTATATGGATGGAAAGGTAAGATATAAGCCTACAACTTTTATATAGAGCCCAATATCTAAAGAGGCCATTTTCAAGTCCAAATTGTAGTAACAACAAAGAAGGCTGAATCTATCTTCCAGCCCGACAACTGTTCAGTGTTTAACCCATATCTGGAGTTCTAAAAGTCTGAATGAGTTGAAGTTTTAACACAAGAAAAATAAGACAATTTCTTACAACTTTCATGTTTTCAAGTGGCTCCAATTTTGACATTATCAATGACATTCTGGGCAAACAAGAGAAGATAAGGATTGTCATAAAGTCAAGCGTTGGTCACCCGCTCATCAATTAGTCATCAAATCAATAGTTCTCAATTTTGACATATAAAAGGAGGCATCTGCCATGCATTTAAGCATCTTGGTGTCCAGATCAAGATCATGTTCTTTCTTTCTCTCTTTGTATTCTTTGTAATGTTTATGTTTTGCTTTCATTTCCTTTCCTTTACTTAGTTAACTCTTATCTTATCTATGTTTTTATTTTATTTATTTATTTTTCTTTCTTTTATTATGTTTAGCTAAGTTTATTATGTCAAGGTAAAAAGGTTACACTAATAGTGTAAGAATAAGTATGGTATAAACTTAATATGGACTTTAATGTTTGATACTAACATGTTTTATATTTGTTTTCTTGTTCACTCTTTAATATTTTGCTTGTTAAATGACTAGTCTTGATTTATGTTGTATAACACTTGGTACAACAAATGCTTGACACATTTATATTTTATACTGGTATAACCGACACCTGAGCTATGAAAGGAACTTGATTTGTTGTTAACATAAGTTATAATCATGAATGCTTGACGAGATTTACAAGTATTAACATTAATTGAATAAGATGACTAATGTAATCATTTTAACAATCTATAATCAGATTGGAACCTCTTTTGTGTGTGGTTTTTAATTGAGTAATAAGAGTTTCTATTATACTTGTTTGACATACCATTAGTGGAACCGCTAACCTTGACATTTGTTATTATTGCTACTAATATTATTGTTGTTATTATTGTTATTTATAATTGTTGTTTATAATTTATACAATTAACCTCCTTGTGGTTCGACCCCGGTCTTGTTGGGTTATTTATTACTTTGACAGTCATGCACTTGGGAGAAGACATCAATCTTTTAGTCGTGTCAAGTTTTTGGCTTAACCAGCTTAATGAAATCTGTATATATTGTATTTTATATTGTAGTGATTATTTTCTATAACAAGCACAAATCAAATCAAATTACATATGATTTAGTAATTATCTACTTGACATATTGCTTCTTTAATATTAGCCCATATGCTCTATATTATCACCTTTATTTTTTTTATTTATCAAAACATAAATAAAAAATTAGGTAGCAACAGATGCCCCCTCTTTACAACGCTTATGAAGCAAACTTCTCGATGTTTTGCATAGTACAGTTGTATTTAAAAAAAAAAGTCTTCCTTGCTTGTTGAGTGATCCACTCATCCAAGGATTTTATTTTTTAAAAGATGGTCTTGTTATCATGGATGATTTGTCCTCTTTTATTTAAAAAAAATAAAATTTGGTTTATTTTCACTAGTGTCCTACCTATACACACTCAAACCTGTTCTATTTTCAGGGGCGACATGCCCACATATACACACTAGTCTATTTTCATAGATGACCTGCCTTTTTTATTGGGTTAATCTAAGACCCATCTAGTGATCTCCTTTAAACCGAAGCAAAGTTGGAGTGTAACTTGGTCAACTGAAATCCCATCTAACGATTCCCTTTAACCAAAGCTAAACCTGTGTGTGGTTGGGTTAACCTAAGATCCCATCTAGCGATCTTTTTTAACCACAACCAATACAAAAATATATGTATGGTCTCATAATGACAGGTGACCTACCCATCTTAAAATTCTTAGAAAACTCTACACTTTTCTAAATAAAATGAAACAATTTCCCACAACTTTCATGTTTTCAAGTGGTTCCAATTCTGACGTTATCAATTATGTTTTAGGCAGACAAGAGAAGATAAGAATTGTCACTAAGTCAAGAGTTGATCACTCACTCATTAATTAGTCATCAAATCAATAGTTCCCAATCTTGGCTTATAAAATGAGGCATTTGCTTTGCATTTAGACATCTTGATCTCTAAATCAAGATCATGCTCTTGCTTTCTCTCTTTGTATTTTTTGTAATGTTTATACTTTGTTTTTATTAATATCAAGTTTATGCTTTTCATTTCCTTTCATTTACTTAGTTAACTTTTATCTTATTTTGTTTATTTTTTTTTCTTTCTTTCATTATGTTTAGCAAAGTTTATTATGTCAAGGTAAAAAGCTTACACTAGGGTGTAAGCATAAGTATAGTATAAACTTAATATGAATTTAAATGTTTGATACTAACATCTTTTATATTTGTTATCTTATTCATTCTTTAATACTTTGCATGTTAAATAACTAATCTAGATTTATGTTGTATAACACTTGGTACAACAAATACTTGGCACTTTCATAACACATACCGTATGGTATAACCGACACCTGAGCTATAAAAGGAAATTGATTTGTTGTTAACATAAGTTATAATCATAAATGCCTAACAAGATTTACAAATATTAGCATCAATCGAATAAGATAACTAATATAATTATGTTAACAATTCATAATCTGATTGAAACCTCCTTTATATGTGGTTTCCAATTGAATAATAAAAGTTTATATCACATTTGTTTGACATACTATTAGTGAATCCTCTAACCTTGACATTTATTATTATCATTGTTTAATCCTTACATTAATCTTTTATCTTAATGTTCTCATCAACTTTTTCTTCTTCTTCTATTATTACTATTATTGTTATTACTACTACTACTACTATCATTACTATTTCTACTTCTATTATTATTATTATTATTATTATTATTATTATTATTATTATTATTATTATTTTATCCTAGTCTTGCTGGGTTATTCATTATTTTGACACTCTTGCACTTGAGAGAAAATATTAATCTTTTGGCCTGTCAAGTTTTTGTCCCCGTTGCCGGGAAGATAAGTTCTTGTACAAATTATAGTATTTATTTTATTTTTTCACTTTTCTTATATATAACTTTGTTTTTTTTATTTCATCTTCTTTTGTTTTCTTCTTCCTTTTATTTTATTCTTCCATGTACATGAGAGTGTGGTCATGTACATTAAATGGTAAACTTTGTAGGGTATCCTCATCATTTTCAGAAAATATGGCCGAAGAAGATAATCAGTAACTTCCGTGTTAGAACACTTAAGACCACATGAATCCCATAAAAGCAAGTGTACCATCATGCATAGTTTTTCCTCCTGATGCATCTCATTTTTATTTTCAGCCAAACATTATTCAACTTTTACCTTTTTTTCATGGCTTAGATTTAGAAAATCTATACTTGCATTTAAGGGAATTGAGGAGGTCTGTAACACCTATAATGACTTAAATTATAGCATGAATACCATCAAATTAAAGCTTTTTTGTTTTTCATTAAAATAACCGTGTTAGAACACTTAGAAATCACATGAATCTTATAAGAACAAGTGCACCATCATGCATAGTTTTTCCTCCCAATGCATATCATTTTAATTTTTAAGCAAGGTATTATTCAACTTTACCTTCTTTTCATGGCTTAAAATTGAAAAATCCATACTTGCATTTAAAGGAATTTGAAGAAGTCTGTAACACCTATAATGACTCAAATTATAGCATGAATACCATCAGATTAAAGCTTTTCCCTTTTTCATTAAAAGATAAAGCTAAAACATGGCTATAAAATTTGAGACCAGAATCCATTTGTGCTTAGGATGAAATGTAACAACAGTTTTTAAAGAACTTTTTTGCTATCTCATAGAATAAACTCTTTCAAAAGACAAATCACCATTTTCACTTAAAAACCAGGAGAAACATTTTACCAATGTTGGGATAGGTATCGAAACTTGCTTAGTACTTGCCCTCATCATGGTTTTGAAACATGAAGATTGATTTAACATTTTTATGAAGGGTTAACACCTACAGATAAGCAAATGGTTGAATTGATGTGCAATGGAACTTTTGAAGATAAAAACCCTGATGAAGCAATGGAGTACTTAGACTTGTTAGCTGAAAATGCTCAAAATTAGGACACTGCAAGTACTTATGAGACACTGAGTAAAACTCAACCTCATACATCTAGTAAAGGTATGTACAACCTTAGGGAAGATCATGACTTCCAAGCTAAGATTGCATCTTTAGCTAGAAAAGTCGAGGCACTAGAATTGAAAAAGAGTGGTCAATTAAAATATGTTGAAAACATTGCGTGTCAAATATGTGAAACAAATGAACACTCAACCAATAACTGTCCAACCTTGCCTTCTTTTAAGTAATGTCTCCATAAAGAAGCTCATACTTTAAATAGTTTCCAAAAGGCCAACCAGAAACTATACTCTCAAACGTACAACTCTAGTTGAAGAAATCACCCAAATTTCAATTGGAACAATGATAACAATAATGCACAAACTTCACAACTATCGTTTTAAGCACACCATAATTTTTACGAAGGGTTAACACCTAAAGATAGGCAAATGGTTGAACTGATATGCAATGAAACTTTTGAAGATAAAGACCTTGATGAAGCAATGGAGTACATAGACTTGTTAGCTGAAAATGCTCAAAATTGGTACTTATGAGACACCGAGTAAAACTCAACCTCATATATCTAGTGGAGGTATGTACAACTTTAGGGAAGAACATGATCTCCAAGCTAAGTTTGCATCTTTCACTAGAAAAGTCGACGTACTAGAATTGAAAAAAAATGTTCAATTAAAATTTGTTGAAAACATTATGTGTTAAATATATGAAACAAATGAACACTCAACCAATAATTGTCCAACATTTTCTACTTTCAAGGAACGTCTCTATGACAAGCCCATGCTTTAAATAATTTTGAAAGGGTCAACCACAACCCATACCCGCAAACATATAACTCTAGTTGGAGAAATCACCCAAATTTCAGTTGGAAGAATGATAACACTAATGCACAGGCTTCACAACCACCGTTTCAAGCAAACCATAATTTATATAATTCTTATGGATATACACCTTCTTATGCTCCATCTCCTAAAAGAAATCTTGAGGAAATACTGCATGCATTCATTAAAAAGCAAGAGACAATCAATACTCAACTTGCTCAAAACATGATAGATTTTAAAGATACTCTTGCAAAATTGACATTTACTCTCAGTTCTCAAGAGAAAGGTAAGTTTCCATCTCAACCACTACAAAATCTCAAGAGGCAATACAATGCAAATGCAATTAGTTTTAAAAGCCAACATATGGATCATGTCAAATTAGTCACTACTCTTTGCAGTGGTAAGTTTATTGAAAAACCCACTCTTGAACCTTGTGAGAAAGATGATGAGTCAATCTCTAAGGGTAAGGAAGGGGTTGAATTTGAAAATTGCAAAGAAAAGACTGATTCCCCGCCACCACTTCCATTTTCTCATGTTATGACAAAAACAAAGAAAAGTTAATCACAACTCTGAAATCTTTGAAACTTTCAAACAGGTAAGGATTAATATACCTTTACTGGATGTTATTAAGCATATTCCTTCTTATGCTAAATTTTTGAAAGATCTATGCACTGTGAAGAGAAAACTAAATGTGAAAAAGAAAGCCTTTTTAGCCGAACAAGTAAGTGTCATTCTTCAAAACAATAATGCTTTGAAATTTAAAGACCCTAGTTGTCCTATAATTTCTTGTTTTATTGGAGAACATAAAATTGAAAGAATCTTACTTGATCTTGGAGCCAGTGTTAATCTACTTCCATATTTAGTTTTCCAAAGTCTTGATTTAGGTGAGTTAAAACCAACTTTTATCAAGAGTAACAACAAATTCGACATCTAACATCACACCAATCAATGATTACTTTCTTGATGAATCCTTACTTTCTCTTAGTCCAATGCCTTGGTATGATAAAAATATCAATTTTTTTGCTTTAAGAGATTTGCTAGCTAATTGGAGTACCTAAAATAAAGAAACGTTTTTGAATGAACTAAAGAACTTTTATTAGGATGACCCTAACTTACTCAAATATTGTTCTAATCAAATATTTTAAAGATGTATTCTTGACAATGAGGTAAGTAGTGTCATCAACTTTGTCATTCTGAAACATGTGGGAGTTATTTTTCATCAAAAAAGATAGCTGCAAAAATCTTTCAAAATAAATTTTATTGGCCTACCATATTCAAGGACACGCTTGCATTTTACAAAACTTGTGAAAATTGTCAAAAAGTTGATACTGGTCTAAAAGTTTTGTTTTATAATTCTCAATTCCATTTATTCCCTAGAAAGCTAAGATCAAGATGGGGTAGTCCATTTATCGAGAAACATGTGTATCTTTATAGGGCCTTTGATATTGAGAATCCAAAGAATAACAATGTTTTTAAGGTAAATGGATATCGTTTGAAAGCTTACTTTGATAATTTTTCTAGTGAAAATGAATCAGCTCGTTTGAATGATCTTGTAGATAAAAGTTGATTATTTTATTTTTCTCACATTGTTGTTGTGTTTTGTGTTTTGTTTTTTCTTTTTTTGTGATTCTTGGTTTGCTAGCCTCTCTCACCACTGTTAAATAATGGATAACGGTACTCCATGACTCTTAAGTTTCTTTATGTTTCCTATGATAGCTAATATTTATGCATATATATTTGTTCAATTCCTTGTTCCTTCTCTTCTCTTTACATCTCTTTTCCTTTTCTCATCTTAAAAAATGGACATTACTCTTGAAAAATTAAAAAAGTATTTTCCTACTTTGCCTTAAAATGTGATTACAAAAATTAACTGAGCTAGATATGTAAGATTAAGGTTATTAATGAATCATGGAATTCCTGAAGAGATTCACTGGTTAATTAAAGCAAACGTCCAATTATCAGGTGAGTCTTCTAATTCTTTCATTTCACATATGCCTGGAACAAGTAAAAACACTTTTGCAAAGAAACATCATGCAAAATGATTAAAAGTCTGTCATCGATATGCCAGATGGACTTATAATGCACAATGTCATTTATTAGAAATGGTATCTGTAAATCATTAAAGATAACCTGAGTAAAGGGTCTTTAGATAATCTTCTATTGACTCTTGAGATACATAATAGTTGAGATGTGCATCGTGCAATTCATGATTTATTACCACTATTCCATAAAAAACATGCTCGATATAGTCTTGGGAATCTGACTAAAAAACACCATATTTGTTCGTTTTTAAGAAAATTAGATGGAAGCCTATCCTTGACCCATAAAGGGTGTTTAAGCTGTTCTTAGACGTAAAACTAAGGGAAGATATGAGCCACAATCACAACTATGATTTGAGTCTTAGTTTGTAAAAACTTGTGTCTTTTGGTTTTATTAATAGCATAATATTTGCGTTTTGTTGTTTCTTATATTTGTTTAAATGTGTTTCAGGTTTGTCAATATTCATTCTTTCAAGCGATCTCTTCTATACTCTATCTTTCTACTCTAGGACATTGAGGACAATGTCTTGTTTTGGTTGGGGGGAGAAGGTAGTAGTTGACAAAAAAAATTAATGAATTGTGTTTTTTATTTCATAAAGCATGTGCAAAAGTGTTGTTACTAGGATGGCTAAGTAAAGGAGCTCTTTTGTTAAAGTGACTCTTGAGACGCATCTTAGTAACCATTCTTAATAAGGCCTATCATAATACTTCTTGAAATATTCACGTTTATAAACTCTCGCATTATTATCACTTAATTCTGCTTATATGCTCATTTAACATGTATTCTTAAACCTTAATTTTCACACACACATTTTAATATATGATTCTAGGTTGCACATTAGATTATTACATTATTTATATTTGTTTTCTTAAAGGTAACAACTAAAGAAAATGGATAATATATAATTTGAAAAAACAAAGGAGCAAAAACAAATGATGATAATAAAAATATAAATAAGATCGGTTTCATAGCCTCCCTAACCTAAGCAATTAAACTTGAAGGGGTGTTTTAACACCTAATACCCTAAAGTCAACTACTTGGGAGTTATTGGCTCAACGCTTTTTATATGGGTTGAGGAGAAAAGATTAATAAAATCAAGCATTGCACTATCTATGTATCAGTATCGGCAACCCGAGTTACTAAGCTCGTAGGGGTGTCTCAACACCTAATGCCCTAAAACCAACTAGTCTGTGA
This sequence comes from Populus ilicifolia, assembly GCA_015708895.1. Taxonomy (NCBI): domain Eukaryota; kingdom Viridiplantae; phylum Streptophyta; class Magnoliopsida; order Malpighiales; family Salicaceae; genus Populus; species Populus ilicifolia. The sequence goes on along the minus strand of SRLM01001789.1, from coordinate 7,758 downwards.
GTCATTAGTCGAAAGCCCAAAGATGCATTGTGTTTTATGTTACATGTATATACATTAAAAAAAGAAAAAAAATTCTCAGCCCAAAGATGTTAACATTAAATATTAAAATGGGATTTTTATTTTCTTCCAAGTAATGCCCCATAACTATGTGTTGATATATTAAGCATAAAAGAAAGGTTTATTAATATATTGTTTAAAAAATATTAAACAGATATATATATTTAATGAGAGTTTGTTTATCTAGATAGATTAATGAAGTTAAATAATAAATACCTTACTTTGTGGAATTTGCAAATTGTTTTTTCTATTTTAACGCTTTGATTACTAGGGACAAGTAATAAGCTGGTTGGAGGGTGTGATTGCTACTTAAAAGTGGTTATCCAGGTTTTATATCATCATTTTACACTTGAAGTATCAATAACTCCTTAACTAAAGCATGTTTTATAATAACATATCTAATAATATAAGATACCTTTAATTTATGGTAAATATTTATTTTAAATGCAGGCTTATCATACAAATAAAAGGATTGATTGATGAATTTAAAAACTAAAATTGAAAAGACAAAGAGATGGCCAAACTTAAAAAAGATATTTGCCGGTGCAGTTGATTAGTACTTAAAAATACATTTTTATCAAGGTTTTATATCATCATTTTGCACTTGAAGTATCAATAACTCCTTAACTAACACATGTTTTATAATAATATATCTAATAATATAAGATACCTTTAATTTATGGTGAATTTTCATTTTAAATGCAAGCCTATCACATAAATGTTAGGATTGGTTGATGAATTTAAGAAATGAAATTGAAAGGACAAAGAGATGGCCAAACTTAGAAAAGAGATGTCGATGCAATCCAGATCGGAATACTGTTTGGTAATTGGGTCATATCTAGAGCTGTAGATCTTAGATTTAGGTCTAATTTATATGGATGAAAAGGTAAAACATAGGTCTACAACTTTCATATGGAGCCCAAGACTTAAAAAAGCTATTTTCAAGTCCAAATTGTAGCAACAATAAAAAAGTCCGAATTTGTCTTCCAACTGAGCACTGTTTAGTGTTTGGCCCATATCTAGAGTTTTAAAGGTCTAAAAGACCTAAATGTTTTACACAAGAAAGTTGAGATAATTTTCTATAACTTTCATGTTTTCAAATGGTTACAATTCTGATGTTATAAATGATGTTTTGGGTAGACAAAAGAAGATAAAGAGTATCACCAAATCAAGAGTTGGCCACCCACTTATCAATTAGTCATCAAATCAATAGTTCCCTATTTTGGCGTATAAAAGGAGGTATTTGTCATGCATTTAGGCATCTTGGTTTCTAACTCAAGATCATGCTCTTACTTTATCTCTTTGTATGTTTTGTAATGTTTATGCTTTGCTTTCATTAATATCAAGTAATGTTTATGTATTTGTTATCTTGTTCACTCTTGAGTATTTTGCTTGTTAAATGACTCATCTTGATTTATGTTGTATAACAATTGGTACAACAAATGCTTGGCACTTTCATAGCTCATAATGTATGGTATAACCGACACCTGAGCTATGAAAGGAACTTGATTTATTGTTAACATATGTTATAATCATGAATGTTTGATGAAATTTACAAGTATTAACATTAATTGAATAAGATGACTAATATAATCATGTTAACAATCTATAATCTGATTGTAACCTCCTTTGTGTGTGGTTTCCAATTGAATAATAAGAGTTTATACTACAATTGTTTGACATACCATTAGTGGAACCTCTAACCTTGACATTTGTTATTATCATTGTTTAATCCTTACATTACTATTCTATCTCAAAATTTTCTTCTTCTTCTTCTTTTTCTCCTTTTTATTGTTATTGTTATTGTTATTACTATTATTGTTGTTGTTGTTGTTGTTGTTGTATTATTGTTATTTATAAATTGTACAATTAACCTCTTTATGGTTTGACCCTAGTCTTGCTGAGTTATTTATTACTTCAACACTCCTGCCCTTAAGAAAAGACATCAATCTTTTTATTGTGTCAAGTTTTTGGCGTCGTTGCTGGGGAGGTAAGTTCTTGTACAAATTATAGTATTTATTTTATTTTCACTTTTCTTGTATATAACTTTTTTTATTTTGTTTTGTTTCTCCTCCTTTTTTTTTCTTCTTTCTTTTATTCTATTCCTACATGTGCATGAGAACGTGGTCACGTACATTAAATGGTAGACATTGTAGGGTATCCTCATCATTTTTAGAAAATATAGCCAAAGAAGATAATCAATCACTTCATAATAAGAATAATGAGAATAATTGTGCTAAAATACTTAAAAACCACATGAATCCCACAAGAACAAGTGTATCATCATGCATAGTTTTTCCTCCTGATGCATCTCATTTTAATTTTAAACCAGACACTATTCAACTTTTACCTTCTTTTCATTGCTTAGATTTAGAAAATCCACACTTGTATTTAAAGGAATTTATGGAGGTCTGTAACACATATAATAATTCAAATTATAGCATGAACACCATTAGATTAAAGCTTTTTTCTTTTACATTAAAAGATAAAGCTAAAACATGGCTATAAAATTTGAGACCAGGATTCATTCATGCGTGGGATGAAATGCAATAACAGTTTTTAAAGAGGTTTTTTCCATCTCACAGAACAAATTATTTCAAAAGACAAATCACCATTTTCACTCAAAAACCAGGAGAAACATTTTACCAATGTTGAGATAGGTATCGAGACTTGCTGATTGATACCTAAAAGTATATTTTTATCAAGGTTCTATATCATCATTTTACACTTGAAGTATCAATAATTCTTTAACTAAAGTAGGTTTTATAATAATATATCTAATAATATAAGATACCTTTAATTTATGAAAAATGTTCATTTTAAATGCAGGCCTATCACATAAATGAAAGGATTGATTAATGAGTTTAAGAACTAAAATTGAAAGCATAAAGAGATGGCCAAACTTAGAAAAGAGATATCGGTGCAATCCAAATCGGAACACTATTCGGTAATTAGGTCATATCTAGAGCTATAGATCTCAGATTTAGGTCTACTTTATATGGATGGAAAGGTAAGACATAGGCCTACAACTTTCATATAGAGCCCAATATCTAAAAAGACTATTTTCAAGTCCAAATTGTAGCAACAACAAAGAAGGCTAAATCTATCTTCCAGCCCGACAACTGTTCAGTGTTTGACCCATATCTAGAGTTCTAAAAGTCTGAATTAGTTGAAGTTTTTACACAAGAAAAATAAGACAATTTCTTACAACTTTCATTTTTTCAAGTGGCTCCAATTTTGACATTATCAATGACGTTTTGGGCAGACAAGAGAAGATAAGGATTGTCATCAAGTTAAGCGTTGGTCACCCACTTATCAATTAGTCATCAAATCAATAGTTCCTAATTTTGGCCTATAAAAAGAGGCATCTGCCATGCATTTAGGCATCTTGGTGTCCAGATCAAGATCATGCTCTTGCTTTCTCTCTTTGTATTCTTTGTAATGTTTATGCTTTGCTTTCATTAATATCAAGTTTATGCCTTTCATTTCCTTTCCTTTACCTAGTTAACTCTTATCTTATCTATGTTCTTATTTTGTTTATTTATTTTTCTTTCTTTTATTATGTTTAGCTAAGTTTATTATGTCAAGGTGAAAAGGTTACACTAATGGTATAAGAATAAGTATGGTATAAACTTAATATGGACTTTAATGTTTGATGCTAACATGTTTTGTATTTGTTATCTTGTTCACTCTTTAATACTTTGCTTGTTAAATGACTAATCTTAATTTATATTGTATAACACTTGGTACAACAAATGCTTGACACATTTATATTTTATACTATATGGTATAACCGACACCTGAGCTATGAAAGGAACTTGATTTGTTCTTAACATAAGTTATAATCATGAATGCTTGACGAGATTTACAAGTATTAGCATTAATTGAATAAGATGACTAATGTAATCATGTTAACAATCTATAATCTGATTGGAACCTCCTTTATGTGTGGTTTCCAATTGAATAATAAGAGTTTATACTATACTTGTTTGACATACCATTAGTAGATCCTCTAACATTGACTTTGTTTGTTATCGTTGTTTAATCCTTACTTTAATTTTCCATCTCAAAGTTCTCATCAATTTTTTTTTCTTCTTTATTATTGTTGTTACTACTACTACTACTACTACTACTACTATTAATATAGTTATTACTATTATTGTTGTTGTTGTTGTTGTATTATTATTATTTATAATTTGTATAATTAACCTCCCTATGGTTCAACCCCGGTCTTGCTGTGTTATTTATTACTTCGACACTCCTACACTTGGGAGAAGACATCAATCTTTTTGTCGTGTCACTTGCTTAATAATTGCCCTGATCATGGTTCTAAAACATGAAGATTAATTTTATATTTTTATGAAGGGTTAACACCTACAGATAGGCAAATGGTTGAATTGATGTGCAATGGAACTATTGAAGATAAAGACCCTGATGAAGCAATGGAGTACTTAGATTTGTTAGCTGAAAATTCTCAAAATTGGGACACCGCGGGTACTTATGAGGCATCGAGTAAAACTCAACTTTATACATCTAGTGGAGGTATGTATAACTTTAGAGAAGATCATGACCTCTAAGCCAAGTTTGCATCTTTAGCTAGAAAAGTTAAGGCATTAGAATTAAAAAAGAGTGGTCAATTAAAATATGTTGAAAACATTGTGTGTCATATAAGTGAAGAACTTTTATTGGGATGACCCTAACTTATTCAAATATTATCCTGATCAAATAATTCAAAGATGCATTCTCGACAATAAGGTAAGTAGTATCATTAAATTTTATCATTTTGAAGCATATGGAAGTTATTTTTTATCAAAAAGATAGCTACAAAAATATTTCAAAATGGATTTTATTGGCCCACCATGTTCAAGGACATGCATGTATTTTGCAAAACTTGTGAAAATTGTCAAAAAGTTGATATTGGTCAAAAAGTTTTGTTTTATAATTCTCAACTCTATTTATTCTCTAAAGAGTTAAGATCAAGATGGGGCAGTCCATTTATTAAAAAACATGTATATCCTTATAAAACCTTTGATATTGAGAATCCAAAGAATGACAATGTTTTTAAGAAAAATGGACATTATTTGAAAGCTTACTTTGATAATTTTCCCAGTGAAAATAAATCAACTGGTTTGAATGATCTTGTAAATAAAGGTTGGTTATTTTATTTTTTCTCCCATTATTTTTGTATTTCTTTTTTAATGATTTTTGCTAGTTTCTCTTACCCTAGTCAAATGGTGGATAACAATACTCTATGATTTAAGTCTTTTAGTTTCCTATAATAATTGATATCTATATATATATTTGTGCAATTGTTTTTTAATCTCTCTTCTAATTCTCATTTAAAAATAGACAATAATCTTGAAAAATTAAAAAAGTATTTTCTTGTTCTGCCTCAGAATGCGATTGCAAAAAGTTAGCATGTTAGATGTGCAAGATTGAGGTTGTTAATGAATCATGGAATTCCTGAAGATATTTGCTAGTTGATTGAAGCAAAGGTCCGATTATCAGGTGAGTCCTCAAATTCCTTCATTTCACATATACTTGGAAAGGTAAAAGCACTTTTGCATAGAAATGTCATGCAAAACGACTAAAAGTCTATCATCGATGTGCTAGATAGACTTGTAATGCACAATGTCGTTCTTTAAGAATGTATCTATAAACCGTAAAGATAAAATACAATTCATTACGGATGACCTGAGTAAGGAGTCTATAGATAATCTTCTATTGACTCTTGAGACGCATCTCGATGGAGATGTGCATCGTGCAATTCATGATTTATGGCCACTATTTTATAAAGAACACGCTCAACTTAGTCTTAGGAATCTAACTAAAAAAGACCCTGTTTGCCAATTTTTAAGAAACTTGGGAAGCCTATTCTCGACCCATAGAGGGCGTTTAAGCCATTCTTGGACGTAAAACCAAGGGAAGATATAAGCCACAATCACAACTATTTGTACATACACATGTTTTTTTCAAAAATAAATAAATAAAGAGAGAGAGAGAGTGTGAGAGTGTAAGACTCTAGCTGGCCTACATATAGGTGGTATGATTGCGATTGCCTTTTTAATTTCTCATCTATAAAATCCTTTCTTCCTTCCTTTCATTTTTACTCAACCCATACATTCAATATATATAGAAGTGTGTAGAAATGGCAAGTTCCTCAAGTCATTACATACAAAATATTTGTATTTTTAGTGGATCTGGTCCTAGGAAAGAAAAAGAGTTTTTAGAATTAGCAAATCATCTTGGTTAAGTGCTAGTTGAGAGAAAGATTTATTTAGTGTATAGGAGAGGCAGACTGGGATTAATGAGAGGTGTGTCAATAGCTATATTTTTAGGAGGTAGTCAAGTTTTAGGGGTCGTCCCCGAAGCTTTAGCACAAGGGGACATCATTAGAAAAACAATTGGAGAGGAACTTCAGGTCTCCATAATATCTACTTGAATGAATGCAATGTTTAATTATGTTGATGCCTTCATTGCTTTGCCAAGTGGTTTAGGTACATTGAAAGAGATCTTCCACATTTCCTTTTAAGCCCAACTGCACATTCACCATAAACCTATAGGTCTATTAAATGTTAATGGTTATTATGATAAGTTATTGTCTTTTTTTCTATCATGCTGTAGAACAGGAATTTCTAACATTTTCTGCACAACAAATTATAATCTCTGCTATTATTGCTGAACAATTGATTGACCAACTATAATCTTTCATTCCTATAATTGATCCCTCTATGAGTCGCATAAATTAGTCATCCAAGGAAAGCTGTAAAAAGCTTAGATTAGATTTGAGTCTTCATTTGTAATTATTTTTATTATGTTTTGTTATTTCTTTTTTTTTATTTCAGTGTATTTCAGGTTTGTCAATGTTCATTAGTTCATGTGATATCTTCTATACTCTATCTTTCTACCTTAGAACATTGAGGATAATGTCTCATTTTAGTTAGGGGAAGAGGGTAGTAGCTAAAAAAAAAAACTAACTGTGTTTTCTATTTCATAAAGCATGTGCAAAATTGTTGTTACTATGATGGCAAAGTAAAGAAGATCTTTTTATGACTCTTGAGACGCATCTTAGTAACCATTCTTAATAAGGTCTATCATAATACTTTTTGAAATATTTAGGTTTACAAACTCTCACATTGTTACTACTTAATTCAGCTTATATACTCATTTAACATGTATTTTTAAACCTTAATTTACACACACACACACTTTAACATATGATTGTGGTTGCTTATTGGATTATTATATTATTTATGTTCTTTTGTTAAAGGTAACAACTAAAGGAAAGAGATATTATATAATAAAAAAACACAAAAACAAAAAAAATGATGATAATAAAAATATGGATATGTTTGGTTTTGTAGCCTCCCTAACCTAAGCAATTAAGCCCAAATAGGTGTTTTAACACCTAATACCCTAAAGTCAACTAACTTAGAAGCTATTAGCCCAACACTTGTTATATAGGTTGAGGAGAAAAGCTTAAGGGAATCAAATATTGCACTATCTACGTATCAGTATCTGAAACCCAAGTTACTAAACTCGTAGGGGTGTCTCAACATCTAATGCCTAAAGACCAACTGATTTGGGAATCATTGACCAAAAGCTTGTTACATGGGTTAATGATGCATGGTGCTTTAAGTTATATATATATATATAATAATGACACGACAAAGAGATTAATGTCTTCTCCCAAGTGCAGGA